>OZ005744.1:50515556-50591919 GCA_963930735.1 Dioctria linearis
GCAAATCTGATTCAGCTCCTCAATTTATAGTCATGATTTCAAAACAAGTTTAATCCGGTTTAAAGTAAATTTGCAATATCAGCACATTAAGCTGAATGATTCATGTAATTTGATACCACACTTCCTGTAAGCAGCCCAATTCCAAGAAGATCGAAACGTTTCATTTGAATTCGTAAACAAATTCTGACATCCTGTTGTAAACAAATTTAAGCAATATCAGCAAATGCTGGATATGATGATCACTGCATTATTAAGGATATAGCTACATCTTTCCCAGGAAAAGTTGATCTCTTACCAATAAACAAGGAAAGATATACCTCGTTTACCAAGCACATGGACGGCAGCCATTGACTTAAATACTACCAAACGGATGCAGCCTACAAGCGATCATGAGAAGAACAGCTATAAGAAGATGAATAATGCAGCTTTTGGTAAGACCGTGGAAAATGTGCGCAAGTATAGCGATATCAAGCTTTGCGTAAAGTGGGAAGGTCGCTATGGTTATTCAAAATCTTTACATCAACGAAAGTATGAATACTTGAAGCGAGTGAGGACTCACATATCAGGATTGGGGTATTATACATTCTCAAACAACTGCGACGTTCTACCTCCAGAGGAAGCCAAATCACATTCAGTGTTTATTTTCGATGATGTAGCATGTGAAAAGCAAGATAATGTGCGATCCTCTTTTTGCATGGGTCGCAACGAAGATATAGGCAGCTTCTATCTCTGTCAAACATAAACGCATATACCAAAGCACTTAATACGTGACAATGCTAATTTAATCATCGTATTCAAGCAAGATGACTTGAATTTGAAACATATCTATAATTATCATGTGAATACAGACATTAAGTTTGGTAAATTTCGAAGAGCCTGTGCTGCGTGTTGGAAGTGTGTGTGTGTGTGTGTGTGTGTGTGTGTGTGTGTGTGTGTGTGTGTGTGTGTGTGTTATTAAACTAATGTTTTTTTAACGGACTTTAATTAAAAAAAACTAACTAACTTCACTTCACTTCACTCCTTCACCTTAATCCTTTATAAAATTGTCAAATTTTCTTACCACGCACATATTTTTTTTAATTTCAGCAATTTCTCCTCAATTTGGTGAAGTTCAGATTTTTTAACTCTTTTTGCTTCACGCAGTCTGATCTTCTCAGCCTTCATGCTCCTTTTGACTGCCGCAAATGTATGAGATAGATCTTCATAAAAACCTTCGCTTCTACTGAGCGTCCCACGCAGCATATTCATCCCATGATTCACCTAGGAATTATAGGAGATTATTATTATTATTAATTATTTATAAATTATTATGAAACTCACAGCTTCGCGACGCTGCCGGCTCTGCTGCTGCTGTTGTTGCTGCTGTTGTTGCTGCTGTTGTTGCTGCTGTTGTTGCTGTTGCTGTATTTGAAAAATTAATTATTGCAGAAAACAAAAAAAGTTTTAGTACACCTTACCTCTGACATCTTGTTCATTCGGAAATAGTTTCAAAATGAGCTAAACTCTTTAAATAATTTGAACTTCTTCTATGCATATCTTGCTAAAAAAATATTGCGTTTGCAAAATCTTGTAAATATTTCATTTTATAAACAAATGGGCTAGAATATCAAAACAATCATAATACAAGCTTACCTACCCCTGCTCCGATACCTCGGATTTCTCCATCAAAGTATCAATATGTAATTTAATATTATCGCACTTCTTGAAAACAATTTCATATAGTTTGCAGCTGCAATACAAATGATTCGAACTCTTATATAAACACTAGATATTATTATAATCAAATTCAGAACAACAAATCGATCCTCCAATCTTTCTACATATAATTTTGCTATCAGCTCAAGTAGAATAAAGTAAACAAATTTAGGTAATATCAACACTTGATTATTGCAATAAAATCTTTCCACATTCCTGTAATCTTTCTATATGTAATTTTGCTATCGCAGATTTCTCTATCAAAGTATCAATATGTAATTTAATATCATCGCACTTCTTGTAAACAAATTCATATAGTTTGCAGCTGTTAAAGATCTGAAAAAACAGCAACAACAACAACAACTATAAATAATAGTCCAAATCATTTTTCAACCATAATTTATACTATCAAGAATAAAAAAACTAGTTTCACATTACTAACTTTTATTTATCGGTTATAATAATTACATAATTGAATACAAATTTTCATCATGCTGAACAAATTCAATTTCGTATGAACGTCCGGTTGCTCCTTTATTGATTACATAGAAGTCTCCCTTGGTGTTTATTTCATTGAAAGAATGCTCTGAAATTCTGCTGTACCTCGAAGGAAGTAAAAGATGGTAGTTTTCCAACTCGAGAACCACACGATCTCCAAATGCAGTTTTACATCGCTTTGCTGCAACAACCTTATATTCCTGGCCCAGCTCCATTTGGGATGTCTTCAGGGTTGGTGAGTACTGCTCCAGCTTCTTTAGTTCTTCCATTGCGCCAGCCATTGTTTTACTCTAAGTCGTTGTTGCTTCCTTGAATTCCAAAATAAAACTGATAGCAAATCTGATTCAGCTCCTCAATTTATAGTCATGATTTCAAAACAAGTTTAATCCGGTTTAAAGTAAATTTGCAATATCAGCACATTAAGCTGAATGATTCATGTAATTGGTACCACACTTCCTGTAAGCAGCCCAATTCCAAGAAGATCGAAACGTTTCATTTGAATTCGTAAACAAATTCTGACATCCTGTTGTAAACAAATTTAAGCAATATCAGCAAATGCTGGATATGATGATCACTGCATTATTAAGGATATAGCTACATCTTTCCCAGGAAAAGTTGATCTCTTACCAATAAACAAGGAAAGATATACCTCGTTTACCAAGCACATGGACGGCAGCCATTGACTTAAATACTACCAAACGGATGCAGCCTACAAGCGATCATGAGAAGAACAGCTATAAGAAGATGAATAATGCAGCTTTTGGTAAGACCGTGGAAAATGTGCGCAAGTATAGCGATATCAAGCTTTGCGTAAAGTGGGAAGGTCGCTATGGTTATTCAAAATCTTTACATCAACGAAAGTATGAATACTTGAAGCGAGTGATGACTCACATATCAGGATTGGGGTATTATACATTCTCAAACAACTGCGACGTTCTACCTCCAGAGGAAGCCAAATCACATTCAGTGTTTATTTTCGATGATGTAGCATGTGAAAAGCAAGATAATGTGCGATCCTCTTTTTGCATGGGTCGCCACGAAGATATAGGCAGCTTCTATCTCTGTCAAACATAAACGCATATACCAAAGCACTTAATACGTGACAATGCTAATTTAATCATCGTATTCAAGCAAGATGACTTGAATTTGAAACATATCTATAATTATCATGTGAATACAGACATTAAGTTTGGTAAATTTCGAAGAGCCTGTGCTGCGTGTTGGAAGGATGAATATGGATTCACGATGATTGATAAAGATAGCTCATTAAACAAGGAGCGCTACCGTAAAGGTTTTGATACCTTCATTGCACTATAAAAGGATGAAACATGCGAAATATTCATAAGTCGTGTTCACCTGTTATCAGACCTGTTTGAAAAGCTGTTAAGCTGTTATCAGAGCTACTTTAAAAGCTGTTAACCTGTTATCAGAGCTGTTTAAAAGCTAATAAGCTGTTATCAGAGCTGTTTGAAAAGCTGTTAAGTTGTTATCAGAGCTGTTTGGAAAGCTGTTAAGCTGTTATCAGAGCTGTTTTAAAAGCTGTTAAGCTGTTATCAGAGTTGTTATGCTGTTATCAGAGCTGTTTGAAAAACTGTTAAGCTACTATCGAAGCTGTTTGGAAAGCTGTTATCAGAGCTGTTTAAAAGCTGTTAAGCTGTTATCAGAGGTGCTTAAAAGCTGTTAAACTGTTATCAGAGCTGTGTGAAAAGTTGTTAAGCTGTTATCAGAGCTGTTTGGAAAGTTGTTAAGCTGTTATCAGAGCTGTTTGGAAAGCTGTTAAGCTGTAATCAGAGCTGTTTGGAAAGCTGTTAAGCTGTTATCAGAGCTGTTTGGAAAGCTGTTTACCTGTTATCAGAGCTGTTTGAAAAGCCGTTATTCAGTTAATATCGAAGATGAATGAAAACCTATTAAAAGAAATCATCAAGACAAGGAATGCAGTGCGAAGGAAATTTAAAGCTCTAAAAACGGAAAGGATTGAAGCAGAAGCTCAACTTGAAGATACTTTCAAGCCAATCACCAAACCCTTAAAAGAGTTTGTAACACGAGTCAAAAGCGAGCCACCAGTAAAGTTGGAGTCAAAAGAAGAAGAAGAAGACAACGAAATTGTGGAACGTTTTACTCCTCCAAAACGAAAATATGTTAAAATGGAGGCTAGTAGCACACCTATAAACTATGGAGATTATTCCTTAACATCTGAAGAAGAATTCGCAACACACAAACATTCAAGAACATTGACACGATCGTCTCCCCTGTCACCTTCCCCGATACGTCTGGATACATAGTTTCAAACTATTTAAAGCTATTCACTGATAATAGCCCCAAAATTGATTCAACCTATGGAGTTTACTATGACCACAACGCGTGGAGAATCGGTAATTCAACGTTTGATGTTGATGATGTAGGAAATATTGTTATCAAGGGGAAGAGCTATAAAACAACTTTGGGGTTATGCAAGCTGCTATTTATGAAAGATCCTGTAAAAAGTCTATATACTGAAGAGGATTTAACTAATTATGGATCTATTTTGAGAGATACCAATGCATATAAACGTGACTATGCTGAAGATGGGCAAATAAAGGGTACTAGAGCGGCTGAGTATAAAGCTATAATCAGTAAACTTATACAGCATAAAGGCATGGGACTAATGCGTCTGCATAAGGAAAACATTGATGTCATTTACTGGGATAATCCAAATGAATTAGTGGATAGACTACGCCTTCTAATGGCATCAAAGCAGGCTGGAAATACCAGTCACAACAATGAAAATGTATCTATCCGTGAGGAGTTCCGAGAAGCAGATATTATAGTTTAAATACTACTTCATTACCATACTTCTTCACAATCTACAGATGAACGTTGACAAGTTTGGTCGTTTCTCTAAGCGAGGATATCTTGGGAAAGCAGGTCAGTGTAGACCAACAGGAGCTCAGAGGCCAGCTGGCGAACAAGGAATTCAAGAACCAGCTGGTAAACAAGGAGCTCAGGGTCCAGCTGGTGAACAAGGAGGGCGGGGTATTGGATTTAATTTAAGGATAAATGGAGACTACGATCTAAACTCAAAGTGTATAAAACGACTTGGTGAACCCCCTGAAAATGATAATGCTACTACCAAAGACTATGTTGTCAAGAAAATAAGTGTTGAAGAAATACAAAAAACTATTAATATAGAGGTGACAAATTTAACGCTATATATCAATGATGAAATCGCGAAGATTGAAAACTATCTGTTTACTTCAGTAATAAATAAGGGAGACTTGACACCTAAAGATGGTGTATATGAGTAAAATCTCTTTAGAAATCTGTCTCATTTATAATTATGATGAGTAAGCGACAAGTGGTAAATGAGCCGCATAAACCAGCGAGAAAAATTTTAAACGACGTCGTGTGATTATCAAAGGACTAGATGACTTGTGGTGGCAGAATTGGTTGAAATGGGTCCCTACAAGTATGTGAACAAGGGTTACCGCTATCTGCTGACAGTAATTGATACCTTCTCCAAATATGCATGGGCAATTCCAATTAAAAGAAAAACTGGTGCAGAAGTAAGAGATGCCATGCAATCTATATTAAGCGAGGGACGAATACCTAAAAACCTGCAGACTGATGATGGAAAGGAATTCAACAACAGCCACTTTAAAAATCTAATGATGAAGCATGCAATTAATCATTACTCTACGTACAGTTTCCTCAAAGCATCAATAGTGGAACGATTTAACCGAACTCTGAAGGATATGATGTGGAAGGAATTCAGCTTTAATGAAACTTATCTGTGGATTGGTATGGTGAAGAAACTGCTCACTGAATAAAACTCAAGAATACATCGAACTACGAAAATGAGACCACGTGATATCAACACCTCCAATGAGAAACAACTGCTTTCAACTGTATACAATCATATAAAAATTGTTGTTCCTGCAAAGTATAAAATTGGAGATTTTGTACGCATCAGCAAATACAAGCATATATTTGAGAAAGGCTATACACGAAACTAGATAGCTGAGATGTTCAAAATTATTAAAGTTCAAAACTCAAACCCCATCACATATCGGCTGGAAGATTATCAAGGAAGTCCAATCACAGGAGGCTTTTATGAATTGGAGCTGCTGATAGTTAAACACCCAAACCTATATCTCGTAGGGAAAATCTTAACGAAGAGTTAAATGGCTCGGATTTTCATCAAAACACAATTCTTAGATTAATAACAAAGATGTTTTATAATTTCTTGAAAAAATTTAACAATTTAAAATAAATTTATAATTATAATACTTTATACATGTAGCTATAATGCAAATTACTTTAATAAATGAAACTAAAACTATAATAGTGTTACGTGCAATAGAAAGAGACAACTGGTGACATCTACTGGCAATGGAGAGTAAACGACTTCAGGTTCGAAGAATCGATTATTATTACAGGAATATAACAAATAGAATAGTTAAGAAGCTTTTGGAATAGAACACTCCAGTTGCAGTGTTAACAAGCGAAAGTAATAAAGAAGCGAAAGAGTGTAATTAGATTGCGATAATTGAAAGTACCGTGTTAGCGATAATTAGAGTTGGGTTGATTAAATGAATGTTTGTGAACTTTATATGATTTAAGTGTAATAAAGAACTTATATATTAATTATTTAATATTGTGTTTTAAATAACGAACCAAAGACCACGCTCGCAACAACTGGTGTCAGAAGTGAAATAAATTCGCGAAATAAAGTGGTGGCAATTGACTAAAAATTAAAAGAGTGATTAATTTTGAGAAATTGTGTTAAATTGTGAAAGTTCTGGAAAATAATTTATATTCATCTGTAAGAGAATTACTAAAATAATGGGGCGCAAAGTGGACGAGCTTCGAACGCAGGATTTGAAAGTGGAGTTAGGGAACCGGTCATTACAAACGACAGGCACAAAGAAAGTTCTAGTCGAGCGACTTAGACAATCTTTGATAGAGGAAGGAAAGAATCCTGAAACATTTGTTTTCGAAGAGAACTTGGAAGAAATCGAAGCTGAAGAAGAGCCTGCGATGAAAATGGAACATCTTTTGAGTACTTTAATGAGTAAAATGGAAGCCCATTTTGATGAGCAAAAGAATTCTCTCGAGGAACAAAGGAATTCTCTAGAATCACGTTTAGATGAACAGAAGAAATCTATGGACGAACAAAAGAATTCTCTCGACTAGCAAAAGAATTCGCTCGAGGAACAAAGGAAATCTATGGAAACCCGTCTGGACGAGCAAAAGAATGCTTTTGAGGAGTAGATAAGCTATGCGGATTCTAGCTCACTTTTTTAAGCCTACAGGATTTCGCCACAGATGGCGCCACCGTTGCTAGGTGGTTTGAGTCCGTGCTAAATGTAGGTATGTGCCTTGGTTGTATTGGTTTGTGTCTTGGATACACCATTGTGTCTTGGGTGCACCATTGAGTCTCGACTAGCGGGATTAATCGGCACTACCGGGATGTATCATTTGATCTTGACTGCACCCTAACGGCATTAGCCGGTACTACCAGCATGCTCCCGTACTACGGTTTTCTTAAATACATATATGTTGCGCCTAAATGTGAGCTTTTGGTTTCATTGAGTCTCGACTGCGCCCTAGCGGGATTAATCGGTACTGCCGGGATGTATCATTTGATCTTGACTGCTCCCTAGCGGCATTAGCCGGTACTACCAGCATGCTCCGGTACTACGGTTTTCTTGGATAGATATGTGGTGCGCCTAAATGTAGGCTTTTGGTTTTGAACTAATATTAGTAATAATTAAAGTTGACGCTAGGAAATTTTTTTTCATGCCAATGGATTCTAGATGGTTGGGGTGGGCGTATTAGGGGGGACGAAATTTTCATCAGAAATCCTCTACGGGCTCTGGTTTGCGATATATTAGCGATTTTACCGTTTCAGATATAGCTAATATTATTAATAATTCAAGCTACCTAGGATAGTTTTGTTCATGCCAATAGATTCTAGAAGGTGTTAGAGTGGCGGGGGTTAGAGGGGGAGCGAAACTTTCATCAGATATCCTCTACGGACAACGGATACTCTACCATGGGGGCATTACTCCATTTCATCAGATCAACAAGTGGCAACCGCAGACAGTATCTAAGTGTAGTGTAAATAATAAATGTATTATAGCTTTAGTTTCATTTATTAAAGTAATTTGCATTATAACTACATGTATAAAGTATTATAATTATTTTAAATTCTTAAATGTTTCTTCAAGATATTATAAAACATCTTTGTTATTAATCCAAGAATTGTGTTTTGATGAAAATCCGAGCCATTTAACGTAAGCTTTATCTCCACTCTTCTTTAAGATTTTCTCTACGAGATATAGGTTTGGGTGTTTAACTTTTAGCAGCTCCAATTCATAAAAGCCTCCTGTGATTGGATATCTTTGATAATCTTCCAGCCGATATGTGATGGGGTTTGTGTATTGAACTTTAATAATTTTAAAAATCTCAGCTGTCCAGTTTGGTGTATAGCCTTTCTCAAATATATGCTTGTATTTGCTGATGCGTACAAGATCTCCAACTTTATACTTTGCAGGAACAACAATTTTTATATGATTGTATACAGTTGAAAGCAGTTGTTTCTCATTGGAGGCGGTGATATCACGTGGTCTCATTTTTGTAGTTCGATGTATTCTTGAGTTGTAATCAGTGAGCAGTTTCTTTACCATGCCAATCGACTGATAAGTTCCATTAAAGCTGAATTCCTTCCACATCATATCCTTCAGAGTTCGGTTAAATCGTTCCACTATTGATGCTTTGGGGAAACTGTACGTAGAGTAATGATTAATTGCATGCTTCATCATTAGATTTTTATAGAGGCTGTTGTAGAATTCCTTTCCATCATCAGTCTGCAGGTTTTTAGGTATTCGTCCCTCGCTTCATATAGACTGCATGGCATCCCTTACTTCTACACCAGTTTTTCTTTTAATTGGAATTGCCCATGCGTATTTGGAGAAGGTATCAATGACTGTCAGCAGATAGCGGTAACCCTTGTTCACATACTTGTAGGGATCCATTTCAACCAAGTCTGGCTGCCACAAGTCATCTAGTCCTTTGATAATCACACGACGTCGTTTAAAATTTTTTCTCGCTGGTTTATGCAGCTCATTTACCACTTGCCTCTTACTCATCATAATTATAAATGAAACAGATTTCTCAAGAGTTTTTACTCATATACACCATCTTTTGGTGTCAAATCTTTCTTATTTATTACTGAATTGAACAGGTAGTTTTCAATCTTCGCGATTTCATCATTGATATATAGCGTTAAATTTGTCACCTCTATATTAATAGTTTTTTTTATTTCTTCAACACTTATTTTAATTTTCTTGTCAACATAAGTAGTTGTTCTATACCGATTCTGGCGCACTTTTTCCATACAAAAAGTGCAAGGTAGAATCCAACTATTTTGATGGGTCTGCACCGAGGCTCTGGGCCCCTGGGGGACTCCGTCTAGTGGTCTACGTCACAGGGCCTGCCTGAGGGAATTCCTTTCTACCGTCTGGCTGACCAGGGGATGATATCAACTGATTAGCTGATCCCCGTCATCTGTTCAAGCTCTTGCCTTGCCTGATTTTTTAATAAATTGAGGTACGGTGAGCAATTTTGAACTGAAAATTTGGCATCTTGTGAAGGGGCGGGAAGCTTTATTAATGGAGGTTGCTGGTTAAGTTTGATCTGGTCTTGGAGCCTACAATTTGACCTTGAAGTACCCCCTCCTGTGTCTGGGTACTGGAGGCTGAGAGCATTAGTGGCAATATCTGATACTATGACTAGGACTGTCTGGGGTGTGTTGGACTGGGTTACGTTACCTGTACCAAGGCTTGGGTAGAATGTGTGCGGCTTAAGTAATGATGTGAAATACCCTAAGCGAATTTATATCGGGGACTGTATACTTGTCAGCTTGAGTTTGGTTTCAGTTGTTTTCTTTAGTGTGAGTGCCTGTGGTATGTTGGGCTGGGCTACTTGGTGGCTGAGGAAACGTTACCTAGGGCTTGTGTGGATGTGTGCAGCTGGTGGATAAGAAATGTTGTGAAATTAGTGTAATTAGTATTAGCAATAATTCCAGTTAACCCTACAATATGCCAATAGATTCTAGAAGGTGTCAGTGGGGGCCTTAGTTCTAGAGGTGGACAAAATTTTCATCAGAAATCCTCCACGAGCTATGGGTTTCGAGATATTAGCGATCTTATCTTTGCTGGTATAATTAATAGCAGTAATAATTCAAGTTAGCCCTAGGATATTTTTTGTTCATGCCAATAGTATTAGTACTAGGGGGGATAAAAGTTTCATCAGAAATCCTCTATGGTTCGAGATATTAGCGATCTTACCTTCTCGGGTGATATATCTAAAAATAGATCAGGTGAAGCTGGTTTGGGGTGAATGTAGGTAGATATGTTGACTTAGATATGTAATGGAAATTAGTAAATGCCTAATTTTGCTCTTCAGGTGTAACACTTCTAATTTGATTCTTTTCATAAACAAATTATCACAGTTCAGTAAAGTAAACACATTCGCGGTCGAATAATGTAAACAAATTCGCACAGCAGCCGAGTAAAGTAAACAAATTGGGCGATTTATGAAAGATTCTTAATTTCTTTAGCTGAAAACAACAACAACCGATATTAATCGGTAGGATATGATGTCTTAGATGAGTAGTGGAAGTTATAATTGAAAATTTCTTTTGCTGAAAAAAACAACAACAACAACTATAACGTAAGTTGGGGATTAAAAATCTCTTATAAACAAGACGGATCATGCTATGATATTCGATATCTAAAAATAGATCACGGTTGCTTCGAATGTTAAGAAATATGAAGTAATGGAAATTAAAACCTAATCAGAAAATTTTCAATGTAGGTGTGTGTATGTGTGTGTGTGTGTGTGTGAGTGTGTGGGTGTGTGTGTATTGAAAAATCTTAAGTTTTATGAAAAATTGTCTTTTATTTTCAATAAAATTTATTTTTGGGCAGGTTAAATTTAAAGCTTTGATCTCTTATGATATAAATTTTTGGGCAGATTAAATTTAAAGCTTTGATAACCTATGATATCAATATAGGGTAATACTAATATAATATTGTTACGCGCCACAAAGTGATACAAGCGACATCTATTGGAAATGGAAACAACTTTAGGTTAGTGACATCCTAGTAAACTAGGTTTGGAGAATGGAATATTCAGGAAGGTTCTAGGATAATTCGTAGAGTATAAATACGGCGCTGCTCCCATGCAGGAGGCGAGTATTATATCAGACAGCGTAGTGAACGAAGTAAACTATTTGGATTGCGATAATTAGAAGTACAGTACTAGCGATAAATAAAGAGTTGATTTGATAATTATTTGTGAATTTGTGAGAGTAAACAGTAAAGCTAAATAAGGAAAGAACTTTTGAATTATATCTGAAATATTGTGTTTAAAATAACGAACTAAGGCCACGCTCGTAACAACTGGTGTCAGAAGTAAAATAAAATCGCGAAATAAAGTGGTGGCATTTGACTTTGAAATTCAAAGAGTGATTAATTTGGTGAAATCGTGTGAAACTTTCCTGCTTTAAGTGAAAATTCCGATAGACAATTTTATATTAAACTGTGAGTGAATTATCAAAGTAATGGGACTCAAACTAGAGGAGCTTCGCATACAGGAATTGAAAGTGGAGTTGGGGAAGCGGTCATTGCAAACGACAGGTCTAAAAAATATTCTACTCGAGCGACTTAGACAAGCTTTGATAGAGGAAGGAAAGAATCCTGAGACATACATTTTCGAGGAACAACCAGAAACTGAAGAAGACCCTGCGATGAACATAGAACAGCTTTTGGGTACTTTAATGACCAAAATGGAGATTTCAACCCTGCAGGTGAAGAATGCTCTTGAGGAACAAAAGAATTCTCTAGAAGCCCGTTTGGACGAACAAAAGAATTCTTTGCAGAATTGTCTAGAAACTTGTTTGGAGGAACAGAAGACTTTTCTTAAGAATTCATTAGACGAGCAAAATGTAAAAATTGAAGGAATCCAGCAGGAAGTGCTAGAAGTACAACAACAAGTGTCGGAAGTACAACAAAAAGTCACCGAACAGCTTGACAAATTTAAATCAGATTTGGAGAAGATGAAGCATCGACAACCACGGCACGAAGGAATTGAAATATCCAATGCAGGCAGAATGAAACCTCCAATATTTGATGGACAAAATTCGTGGCATATTTTCAAGAGACAATTCGAGGCTGCTTCCGAAGTAAACGGATGGAATGATGCAGACAAAGCTACAGCTCTGGTATTAGCACTTCGAGGTTCTGCATCAGAGCTTTTACAAACTACACCGATAGAAAGGCAACGTGATTATACTTCATTAGTACAGGCGATAGAGTTACGTTATGGAGATGAACACATGCGGCAAGTATATCGCCTACAGCTACGCAACAGGATTCAAAAGCATGGCGAATCACTACAACAACTGCATGCTGATGTGGAAAGATTAGCTTATCTCTCATACTCTAGCGTAAATGCGGATTTCCTTAATGAAGTGGCAACAGAAGCATTTGTGAACGCTATTGCAGATCAAAATTTACAACAACCGTTGAGGCTAGCAGGAAAGAAATTAACAGCAGAAGCACTAGCCTATGCACTAGCGTATGAATCTGCCAGGCAAGCTTCTCGAAGTGCAGTACGAGTGAGAGAAATTTCGGTGGAGGAATGTACTTGTAATAGAATGCAGCCATCACAGAGCAATTCTTCACGTGGTATTCTGCGATGCTGGAATTGTAATAGACCAGGACACCTCCAAAGGGACTGCAGAAAACGCCGTCGAACAGAATCACCAGAAGAGGAGAACAGAACAGAATGCCAAAGATGTCGAGCTAGGGAGCAAGCTATTCGGGGAGAGCCTAGAAATCAAACACCGACTAGTCGCATCAGCTCCCCTGTTCAGCAGTCGGAAAACATGTAAAAACCAACTTCGGGGGGCAGAAGTTGGTTGGTAGAGTCGACAGCCCCGAAGTCATCATTCAGATAGCCCAGTTGCAGAGAAATAATAGCAGTCTTGTTATATATGGAAGTGTAGGGAAAAATGACTGTGTTGTCACTATCGACACTGGAGCTTCGAGATCAATTATTAGAGCGGATCTTGTCAAGAACAAATGGCTTCACAATACCACCAAATATTTACTAAGAACAGTAACTGGAGCCGCAGCACAAGTTTTTGGAGAAATAACTTTGGATATTCAACTAGGTGAACTACTATTTCCTCACAATTTCCTAGTTTCAGACATAATGGATGAATGCATCCTTGGAGTAGACTTTATGACCAGATATAAAATAAATTTAGATGTCGGAGAACGAATACTCAAATATGGCAACATAGAAATTCCTATGAGACTAGGAGGAGGAACAGGTTATCCTGCAAAATTAAGGACGATGGTCTGTGAGAATATGACTCTCTCTGCATTCTCGGAGACGCTAGTATGGACAAAGCTATCTGATGACATCGGGACCTGCCGATTCTATCTGGTGGAGCCTAACCCTACAAAAGTAACATCGAACATCATCGTTGGTAAGACTTTAGTGAAGGCAGAAGGCGCAACATTAATTCCAGTCAGAGTGCTCAACACATCCGAAAATGAGGTACAACTAAAAGAAGGTGCTATAATTGGAAATTGTGAGCCTGCTTATCAGATTGTTAATTTGGAAAATAGTAGTAATATTAAGGAGGCAATGCGTATACCAGCTACTACTCAACAGGTTCAGAAACTTCTTTCATCTAGTGCCTTAAGTGAACAGCAATACAACGATGCCAAAGATATGATCGATGAATTTTCGGAATTATTTGCAATGAATGATGATGATTTCGGCAAAACAAATCTTGTCCAGCATCGGATCAATACAGGAGATTCTAGGCCCATTCGGCAACCACCACGAAGACTACCATTAGCCAAACAACCAGAAGTTGCAGATATGATAAATTCCATGAAAGATCAAGGCATAATTGAGGAATCTAACAGCCCTTGGATATCGCCAGTTGTTTTGGTCAGGAAAAAGGATGGCAGCACCCGATTCTGTGTGGACTACCGCCAACTAAATAATGTAACAAGAAAGGATAGCTATCCATTACCAAGGATTGATGGCACCCTTTCCGGAGCGCAATGGTTTTCCACATTGGATTTGAAGAGCGGTTACTGGCAAGTGGAAATACATCCCGAGGACCGTGACAAAACTGTTTTCTCAGTTGCAAGGGGCTTATGTCAATTCAAAGTTATGCCATTTGGATTATGTAATGCTCCAGCCACATTCGAACGACTCATGGAATGTGTTTTACGAGGATTAACCTGGAAAACATATCTTGTCTACTTAGATGACATAATTGTGATCGGAGGGACATTCGAGGAACATAAAAACAACTTACAGGACGTACTTCAAAGACTGAGAGATGCGAAACTGAAGCTCAGTACGAATAAATGTGCTCTATTCAAGAATGAAGTAAAATATTTGGGGCATATAGTTTCATCACAAGGAGTAAAAACTGATCCAGAGAAGATAAGAGCTGTGAAAAATTGGCCTGTTCCAAAGGACAAACATCAATTACGGAGTTTTCTTGGATTAGCTACCTACTACAGGCGATTCGTAAAAGGTTTTGCAGATATAGCAAGGAGCCTACATCAACTTACAGAAAAAGGAAAGCCATTCATATGGTCAGATAAATGTAAGGAGAGTTTTGCAAATTTGAAGCAACAGCTCTGTGGAACTCCAGTGCTTCACTATCCAAAGTTGCGAAAAACTTTTATATTGGACACGGATGCCAGCAATGTAAGTATTGGCGCAGTGCTTTCACAGGAGGAGGATGGTCAAGAGGTGCCAGTAGCTTATTTTAGCAAAGCACTCTCAAAATCAGAGTGAAATTATTGTGCTACAAGGAACGAGCTACTTGCCATTGTAAACTCAACTAAGCATTTCCATAAATATCTCTACGGGCAGAAATTTATCCTCCGCACTGACCATGCAGCGCTTAAATGACTTTTGCAGTTTAAGAACCCTGAGGGGCAAGTGGCGAGATTGATAGAGCGACTCCAAGCTTATGACTTTGAAATCCAACACCGAAGAGGACGTATCCATGGAAATGCAGACGCCCTTTCACGACGTCGATGCAAAGTTGAATGCAAACATTGCGTTCGGCTGGAAGAAAAAGAAACGGAGGAAACTATACAGCTGATGACGGTGGAACCATCGACAGGTTGGAACAACGAGAGCTTGCGAACAGCTCAACGGGAAAACCGAGACATAGCACCTATTCTTGCTTGGAAAGAAGACATGGAAAGACCACAATGGCAAGATATCTCGGAGATGAGTGAGAAACTGACGAGCTACTGGGCTCAATGGAACTCTCTTCATGTTGAATGTGGTATATTAAAGCGCAAGTGGGAATCAACTAACGGCGAGTCATTCCGAATGCAAATAGTCGTGCCAGCATCCCAGGTCAAAGATGTTCTAGAAGAAATGCACAGTGGATCATCTGGAGGACATTTGGGGGTGAATAAAACAATTTCCAAAATACGTGAAAGGTTTTATTGGTTACATATGCGAGAGGATGTTGAGGAATGGCGCCGCAGATGCACTATCTGTGCTTCTTGCAAAGGACCACCACACAGAAGTAGAGGAGAAATGCATAAGTATAATGTAGGAGCCCCATTTGAAAGGATAGCCGTAGACATCGCTGGACCTTTTCCAGAAAGAGATAACGGTAACCGTTATATATTAGTTGCTATTGACTATTTCAGTAAATGGCCTGAAGCTTATGCAATCCCTAATCAAGAGTCTACCACAGTAGCGGATCAAGTAGTAATGAATTGGGTCAGTAGATTTGTTGTTCCTCATGAACTTCATTCGGACCAAGGACGGAACTTCGAATCACGGACTTTCCAAGAGATGTGTAAAATTCTGGGAATAAGAAAAACCAGAACAACTCTTCTGCATCCACAATCTGATGGCATGGTAGAGCGCTTCAACAGAACATTGGTCGAGCATCTAAAGAAAGTAGTCGACTATCACCAACGCGATTGGGATCGACATATTCCCATGTTCTTAATGGCCTATGGATCAGCTGTACACAACACGACCGGACAAACTCCAGCAAAAGTGATATTCGGAAAGGAGATGCGTTTACCTAGCGATCTCAAGTTTGGTACACCCAGAGGTGAACAAAAGTTACCAGACGATTATGTATCGGAACTTAGACAACGATTAGCTGATGTACACGAAGTCACGAGAGCAAAATTAGCAATAAATACTGATCGGATGAAGACCCGCTATGACTTACGTGCTAACTCAGCAGGATTTAATGAAGGTGACCTTGTTTGGCTGTACAACCCGAAACGACGTAAGGGACGTTCTCCCAAATTACAACAACACTGGGAAGGACCGTATTCAGTAGTGAGTAGAATAAATGACGTAGTATATAGGATTCAGCGGGGTACAAGAGGCAAACGGAAAATCGTTTATCAAGACCGTGGATCACCTGTTGTTCGGGACGAACAATTTTAAGAAGGGGGCAGTGTTACGCGCCACAAAGTGATACAAGCGACATCTATTGGAAATGGAAACAACTTTAGGTTAGTGACATCATAGTAAACTGGGTTTGGAGAATGGAATATTCAGAAAGGCTCTAGGATAATTCGTAGAGTATAAATACGGCGCTGCTCCCATCCAGGAGGCGAGTATTATATCAGACAGCGAAGTGAAGTAAACTATTTGGATTGCGATAATTAGAAGTACAGTACTAGCGATAAATAAAGAGTTGATTTGATAATTATTTGTGAATTTGTAAGAGTAAACAGTAAAGCTAAATAAAGAAAGAACTTTTGAATTATATCTGAAATATTGTGTTTAAAATAACGAACTAAGGCCACGCTCGTAACAATATGATATGTTGACTTAGATGAGTATTGAAAGTTTTATTGGTATAGTAAAAGACTTTGCATCAAATTTTTGGTGATAATGTGTAATGGCATGACCAGTGTTGCTACACGAAATCTTTCTAGAGGAACTTGTTAGCCTAACCTGAAAGTGGTTTGAGCAGCCACATCTGAAAAATTACATATTATCATTAGCTTGAGAGTGGGTTAATTAAAAGCATTAACGAGCTAACATATTAATGTAGGATGATATGCCGACTTAGATGAGTAATATAAATTAGTAATATAACTTCTTGCTTAAACAAATACATTCGAATAGAATAAACAAATTGATTTTTCTTTTTTTGTGTCTGGGGCTGGTGAGCATTGGAAGGTAGCAGAGTTATTTACCATGATATCATAGTTCACATGAAGCTGATAAGAATATGATATTTTTATCTTCATACTATTGGGACAGTCGACTCGTTTTTGGATGAAAAACTTTCTTCTTTATTTCTGGAAAGCATCGATTTCATAGATGTAGACTGAGCCTTATATGAATATTCTTTACTCCTTTCATCCGCAGGCTTTAGAAGGTTTGTAGTATCCTTAGAGCACATGTTGAAATTATTGCGTAATTAGCTTCCCAAGAAACAGTGATCTGTTTGGGTAAAGAGCAAAATATCAATTGAAAAAACAAGTTATGAAACTACTATTTAGATGTATTTGGCACATTGTCTTGACCTCTGACGCCACCTTAACCTTTGAAACCGAAAGTGTCTGCTCTTGGGTTCACTTGGATGATGAGTAGTGCAAGTTGTATGGGAGATTATAATTAGCTGTGAGCAAACTGTAAAGAAGAAGATTTCTGGTAACAGTATGTTCCATACATAATCTTACAGGTGGAAGAAAATTTTATAAGAATCTGGTAACTGCATTTCCTTATAAACCTTATATAAATTCATATGTGACCAAACCGAGCTATAGATTTTTGTTCTAGATGAATGCACATTATATAATATCTGAAAATAGATAGCAGCAAAAATCTAATAACCATAAGAAAATTTTATAAGAATCTGGTACCATGTTCAGTTCACAATTTAAAAAGTAGAAGAAAATTGTATAAGAATCTGGTAATAGTATGTTCCGTACAAAATCTAACAAGCGAATGAAAATTTTATAAGAATCCGGTAAGAATCCGGTAACAGTATGTTCCATACAAAATCTAACAGTCAGAAGAAAATTTTATTAGAATCTTGTAACAGTATGTTCCAAAGAAAAATCCAAGATTTTATGCATTTCCTGATGTGTAAGCCTTATATAAATCCATATGTTCTATATAAAAAATCGGTATATAAATATCTGTTAAAAAATTAGTTAGGGTATATAGTGATTTAAAAAAATTCATATCCCCAAAACGGTGCCGAGAACCAAAATCCAAAATCTACTAGGTAGCAGACAATTTTATAAGAATCTGGTATGTTCTATACAAAATCTAAAAGGGGAAGGGAAAATTGCACGAGAGTTTGGTTAGTGTATTCCCGAATGCTGAACTGTTAAGATGGATATTGAGGAGTTTTTAGGAGAATATAATAACATTTTACTCGATGAGCATAAGAAACAATTTCAAGAATGCTATAACTTTTTAAAATTATATGAAAATATTAAAAAAGTCGAGTCAAAATTTGGTGAACACTATATAAGCAAACACAAACACACACAAACACACACATACACACACCTACATCGAAAATTTTCTGATTAGGTTTTAATTTCCATTACTTCATGTTTCTTAACATTCGAAGCAGCCGTGATCTATTTTTAGATATCGAATATCATAGCATGATCTGTCTTGTTTATAAGAGATTTTTAATCCCCAACTTACGTTATAGTTGTTGTTGTTGTTTTTTTCAGCAAAAGAAATTTTCAATTAAAACCTCCACTACTCATCTAAGACATCATATCCTACAGATTAATATCGGTTGTTGTTGTTTTCAGCTAAAGAAATTAAGAATCTATCATAAATCGCCCAATTTGTTTACTTTACTCGGCTGCTGTGCGAATTTGTTTACATTATTCGACCGCGAATGTGTTTACTTTACTGAACTGTGATAATTTGTTTATGAAAAGAATCAAATTAGAAGTGTTACACCTGAAGAGCAAAATTAGGCATTTACTAATTTCCATTACATATCTAAGTCAACATATCTACCTACATTCACCCCAAACCAGCTTCACCTGATCTATTTTTAGATATATCACCCGAGAAGGTAAAATCGCTAATATCTCGAACCATAGAGGATTTCTGATGAAACTTTTATCCCCCTAGTACTAATACTATTGGCATGAACAAAAAATATCCTAGGGCTAACTTGAATTATTACTGCTATTAATTATACCAGCAAAGATAAGATCGCTAATATCTCGAAACCCATAGCTCGTGGAGGATTTCTGATGAAAATTTTGTCCACCTCTAGAACTAAGGCCCCCACTGACACCTTCTAGAATCTATTGGCATATTGTAGGGTTAACTGGAATTATTGCTAATACTAATTACACTAATTTCACAACATTTCTTATCCACCAGCTGCACACATCCACACACGCCCTAGGTAACGTTTCCTCAGCCACCAAGTAGCCCAGCCCAACATACCACAGGCACTCATACTAAAGAAAACAACTGAAACCAAACTCAAGCTGACAAGTATACAGTCCCCGATATAAATTCGCTTAGGGTATTTCACATCATTACTTAAGCCGCACACACTCCACCCAAGCCTTGGTACAGGTAACGTAGCCCAGTCCAACACACCCCAGACAGTCCTAGTCATAGTATCAGATATTGCCACTAAAGCTCTCAGCCTCCAGTACCCAGACACAGGAGGGGGCACCTCAAGGTCAAATTGTAGCTTCCAAGACCAGATCAAACTTAACCAGCAACTTCCACTAATAAAACTTCCCGCCCCTTCACAAGATGCCAAATTTTCAGTACAAAAGCGGCCTCACAACCACCTCAAAATTGCTCACCGTACCTCAATTTATTAAAAAATCAGGCAAGGCAAGAGCTTGAACAGCTGACGGTGATCAGCTAATCAGTTGATATCATCCCCTGATCAGCCAGACGGTAGGAAGGAATTCCCCCAGGCAGGCCCTGTGACGTAGACCACTAGACGGGATCCCCCAGGGGCCCAGAGCCACGGTCCAGAGCCATCAAAATAGTTGGATTCTACCTTGCACTTTTTGTATGGAAAAAGTGTGCCAGAATCGGCATAGAACAACTACTAACATAGTCTTTGGTAGTAGCATCATCATTTTCAAGGGGTCCACCAAGTCGTTTTATAGACTTTGAGTTTAGATCGTAGTCGCCGTTTATCGTTAAATAAATCTAATACCCCGCTCTCCTTGTTCACCAGCTGGACCCTGAGCTCCTTGTTTACCAGCTGGTCCTTGAGTTCCTTGTTTACCGGCTGGCCCCTGAGCTCCTGTTGGCCCACGCTCACCTGCTTTCCCAAGATATCCTCGCTTAGAGAAACGTCCAAACTTGTCAACGCTCATCGGTAGATTGTGATGAAGTATGGTAATGGAGTAGTATTTAAACTATAATATCTGCTTCTCGCAACTCCTCCAGGATAGATACAATTTTATTGTTGTGACTGGTGTTTCCAGCCTGCTTTGATGCCATTAGAAGGCGCAGTCTATCGACTAATTCATTTGGATCATCCCAGTAAATGTGATCAATGTTTTCTTTAGGCAGACGCATTAGTCCCATGCCTTTATGCTGTATAAGTTTACTGATTATAGCTTTATACTTAGCCGCTCTAGTACCTTTTATTTGTCCATCTTTAGCATAGTCACGTTTATATGCATTGGTATCTCTCAAAATAGATCCATAATTAGTTAAATCCTCTTTAGTATATAGACTTTTTACAGGATCCTTCATAAATAGCAGCTCACATAACCCCAAAGTTGTTTTGTAGCTCTTCCCCTTGATAACAATATTTCCTACATCATCAACATCAAACGTTGAATTACCGATTCTCCACGCGTTGTCATCATAGTAAACTCCATAGGTTGAATCAATTTTGGGGCTATTATCAGTGAATAGCTTTAAATAGTTTGAAACTATGTATTCAGACGTATCGGGGGAGGTGACAGGAGACCTTCCTGTCAATGTTCTTGAATGTGTGGGTGTTGCGAATTCTTCTTCAGATTTTAAGGAATAATCTCCATAATTTATAGGTCTCTGCAGCATAGGGAAATAGCATAGGATTTTGATTTTGTTTCTGAAGTTCGCTTATTTTTCATCTCGAATGGTCCCTGGTGGCATTTGCTGGTACTACCAATTTTTGTTCATCTCGGGCTTGGGGATACGAGATCACTTACAGCACTCTCCAGCATAGGAAAATAGCATAGAATTTCGATATTTCTTGAGTAAGGTTACCTAGCCGCATTAGCCGGAACTAATAGCATGCCTTGGTTTTGCTGTTTTCTTTTATTAGCGGGGAAGAGCTAGATATCAGCATGGCGTCATCTTGGTTTTTATTGAAAAGTCAGTTGCTTTTTCGAGTCCAAAAACCATTTCTTGAGCAAGGTCCCCTGGTGGCATTTGCTGGTACTACCTATGTTGTTCATCTCGGGTTCGGGGATAAGATATCACTTACAGCACTCACCAGCATAGGGAAATAGCATAGGATTTCGATATTTATCGAGTAAGGTTACCTAGCGGCATTAGCCGGAACTACTAGCATGCCTTGGTGAAAAGGTTTAGGTTTTATGAAAAATTGTTTACTAATTCGTGGCGAAAAAAGCTGGAAAAGTCCATCTATAAAATCTTGCAAATATTTCTATTAAATTAATTCACCTCAATGTTTTTAAATGTACTTTACTAGCAAAAAATTAAAGCTGTTATCAGAGCTGTTTTAAATCTGTTAATCTGTTATCAGAGCTGTTTTGAAAAAGTTGTAGATATCAACATCATTCGAATTTCACAACATGATATCACCTTGGCTTGATGTTTTCTTAGCAAATTATTATTATTGGGTCTTGGGGGTGCATGCATTGAAAAGTCACAGTTCCTCTTTCGAGTGCAAACACCATTTCTTGAGCAAGGTCCCCTGGTGGCATTAGCCGGTACTACTCCAGCATAGGGAAATAGCATAGGATTTTGATTTTGTTTCTGAAGTTCGCTTATTTTTCATCTCGAATCTTGGGGATACGAGATCACTTTGGGGATACGAGACCACTTTAAGCGCTCTCCAGAATAGGGAAATAGCATAGGATTTTGATTTTGTTTCTGAAGTTCGCTTATTTTTCATCTCGAATTTTGGGGATACGAGACCACTTTGGGGATACGAGACCACTTTTAGCGCTCTCCAGCATAGGGAAATAGCATAGGATTTTGATTTTGTTTCTGAAGTTCGCTTATTTTTCATATCGAATGTTCCCCTGGTGGCATTTGCTGGTACTACCAATTTTTGTTCATCTCGGGCTT
The DNA here is from genome assembly GCA_963930735.1 of Dioctria linearis. Classification (NCBI taxonomy): domain Eukaryota; kingdom Metazoa; phylum Arthropoda; class Insecta; order Diptera; family Asilidae; genus Dioctria; species Dioctria linearis. Next base: position 50,538,114 of record OZ005744.1, read on the forward strand.
GGGGATACGAGATCACTTACAGCACTCTCCAGCATAGGAAAATAGCATAGAATTTCTATATTTCTCGAGTAAGTTTACCTAGCGGCATTAGCCGGAACTACTAGCATGCCTTGGTGAAAAGGTTTAGGTTTTATGAAAAATTGTTTACTAATTCGTGGCGAAAAATCTGGAAAAGCCCATCTATAAAATCTTGCAAATATTTCTATTAAATTAATTCACCTCAATGTTTTTAAATGTACTTTACTAGCAAAAAATAAAGCTGTTATCAGAGCTGTTTTAAAAGCTGTTAATGTGTTATCAGAGCTGTTTTGAAAGCTGTTAAGCTGTTATCAGAGCTGTCCAGCATAGGGAAATAGCATAGGATTTTGACTTTGTTTCTGAAGTTCGCTTATTTTTCATCTCGAATCTTGGGGATACGAGACCATTTTGGGGTTACGAGACCACTTTTAGTGCTCTCTAGCATAGGGAAATAGCATAGGATTTTGATTTTGTTTCTGAAGTTCGCTTATTTTTCATCTCGAATTATCCCCTGGTGGCATTTGCTGGTACTACCAATTTTTCTTCATCTCAGGCTTGGGGATACGATATCACTTACATCACTCACCAGCATAGGGAAATAGCATAGGATTTCGATATTTCTTGAGTAAGGTTACCTAGCGGCATTAGCCGGAACTAATAGCATGCCTTGGTTTTGCTGTTTTCTTTTATTAGCGGGGAAGTGCTAGATATCAGCATCATTCGAATTTCACAACATGATATCACCTTGGCTTTATGTTTTCTTAGCAAATTATTATTATTATTAGGTCCTGCGGGTGCGTGTATTGAAAAATCACAGTTGCTTTGTCGTGTCCAAACACCATTTCTTTAGCCATCGATAAGAATATGGTAAGTTTATCTTCGGAATATTGGTGTGGTGGGCCTAATTTTTCTTACTATTAATGAAAGTGAATAAACGAGACTTGTCAATAAAGCACTTGGCTGATGAGTATTGCAAGTTGTATGGAAGATTATAATTAACTGTGAGTAAACAGTAAAGAAGAAGATTTCTGGTAACTGTATGTCCCATACATAATCTTACAGGCGGAAGAAAATTTTAAAAGAATCTGGTAACTGCATTTCTTTATAAACCTTATATAAACCGTATATAAACCTTATATAAATTCATATGTTCTAGATGAAATCACATTCTATAATATCTGAAAATAGATAGCAGCAAAATGAAAGGCTATAAAAATTTGGTGGCAGTTTGTTCTATACAAAATCTAATAATAATCTATAAAGAGGAAAGAAAATTGCATGAGAATTTGGTTAGTGGTTAGTATCCTCCCGTATGTTGGACTGTTAAGATGGATATTGAGTAGTTTTTAAGAGAATATAATAACATCTAACTCGATGAGCATAAGAAACAAATCCAAGAATGCTATAACTTTTTAAAATTATATGAAAATATTGAAAAATTGACTCAAAATTTGGTGAGCACTATATAAGCTGCCCTTGGTCAAGTGATGATTCAACGGATGGACCTGATACATGTGATTATTGTGGTGTTGCTAGGTGCCTAAAAGAAGTTGTGAGGCTATATAAATTCTATCAAACACAAAGTAATTGCGAAGCATGCCTTAAGAAGTGCGATTTAACTTAGCACTAGAAATTATCATTTTGTATACTTGGAGAGCTCATGAAGGATCATGGAAACTTGCGCTGTAGGCAGATGTTAATTTCAACGACAGACAGAGGAAATTTTGATTACATCTAACATCGAGATTACAGCTCGGTCCCATAGGATTATAAGATGTGAAATAGAGTGATACACTAAGAGTTATATGTTAATACTTTTTAATTTTTAATAAATGATATTTTATATATGGCCTTCTTTTTATTCAACTGATAACAGATAAACAGCTTTTCAAACAGCTCTGATAATAGCTTAACAGCTTTTCAAACAGCTCTGATAACAGCTTTTCAAACAGCTCTGATAACAGCTTAACAGCTTTTCAAACAGCTCTGATAACAGCTTAACAGCTTTTAAAACAGCTCTGATAACAGCTTAATAGCTTTTAAACAGCTCTGATAACAGCTTAACAGCTTTTCAAACAGCTCTGATAACAGATTAACAGCTTTTAAAACATAACAGCTTTAATTTTTTGCTAGTAAAGTACATTTAAAAACGTTGAGGTGAATTAATTTAATAGACATATTTGCAAGATTTTATAGATGGACTTTTCCAGATTTTTTCACCACGATTAGTAAACAATTTTGCTTAACAGCTTTCAAAACAGCTTTGATAACAGATTAACAGCTTTTAAAACAGGTCTGATAACAGCTTTAATTTTTTGCTAGTAAAGTACATTTAAAAACATTGAGGTGAATTAATTTAATAGAAGTATTTGCAAGATTTTATAGATGGACTTTTCCAACTTTTTTCGCCACGAATTAGTAAACAATTTTTCATACCTAAACCTTTTCACCAAGGCATGGTGGTAGTTCCGGCTAATGCCGGTAGGTAACCTTACTCGAGAAATATCGAAATCCTATGCTATTTCCCTATGCTGGTGAGTGCTGTAAGTGATATCGTATCCCCGAACCCGAGATGAACAACATAGGTAGTACCAGCAAATGCCACCAGGGGACCTTGCTCAAGAAATGGTGTTTGGACTCGAAAAGCAACTGTGACTTTTCAATACACGCACCCGCAGGAGCCAATAATAATAATAATTTGCTAAGAAAACATAAAGCCAAGGTGATATCATGTTGTGAAATTCGAATGATGCTGATGTCTACAACAGCACTTGAAAACAGCAAAACCAAGATGACGTCATGCTTATATCTAGCACTTCTCCGCTAATAAAAGAAAAGAGCAAAACCGAGGCATGCTATTAGTTCTGGCTAATGCCGCTAGGTAACCTTACTCAAGAAATATCGAAATTCTATGCTATTTCCCCAAAACCAAGATGACGCCATGCTGTTATCTAGCACTTCCCCGCTAATAAAAGAAAACAGCAAAACCAAGGCATGCTAGTAGTTCCGGCTAATGCCGCTAGGTAACCTTACTCGAGAAATATCGAAATCCCATGCTATTTCCTTATGCTGGTGAGTGCTGTAAGTGATATCGTATCCCCGAACCCGAGATGAACAAAAATTGGAAGTACCAGCAAATGCCACCAGGGACCATTCGAGATGAAAAATAAGCGAACTTCAGAAACAAAATCAAAATCCTATGCTATTTCCCAAAGCTGGAGAGCGCTAAAAGTGGTTTCCTATCCCCAAAGTGGTCTCGTATCCCCAAGATTCGAGATGAAAAATAACGCGAACTTCAGAAACAAAATCAAAATCCTATGCTATTTCCCTATGCTGGAGTAGTACCGGCTAATGCCACCAAGGGACCATGCTCAAGAAATGGTATTTGCACTCGAAAGAGCAACTGTGACTTTTCAATGCATGCACCCCCAAGATCTAATAATAATAATTTGCTAAGAAAACATCAAGCCAGGGTATATGATGTTGTGAAATTCGAATGATGTTAATATCTACAACTTCCCCGCTAAGAAAAATTATTTAGGCACACCACTTGAAAACAGCAAAACCAATATGACGTCATTCTGATATCTACAACCTCCCCGCTAATAAAAGAAAACAGCAAATCCAAGACATGGTGGTAGTACCTGCTAATGCCGCTAGGGAACCTTACTTTCCCTCGAGGTGAACAACATATGAAGTACCGGCTAATGCCGCTAGGGAACCTTACTAAATAAATGGTGTTTGCACTCGAAAGAGCAACTGTGACTTTTCAATACACGCACCCCCTAAATCCAATAATATTAATTTGCTGAGAAAACTTCAAGCAAAGGTGATGTCATGTTGTGAAACTCGAATGATGCTGATATCTACAACTTCCCTGCTAAGAAAACGTGCAGCATTTGAAAACAGCAAAACCATGATGACGTCATGCTGATATCTACAACTCTCCCGCTGGTAAAAGAAAGCAGCAAAACCAAGGCATGCTGGTAGTTCCAGCTAAGGCCGCTAGGGAACCTTACTCAAGAAATGGCGTTTGCGCCCGAACAAATGTCGCTAATATTTCGAAAACCAAAGCCTGTAGAGGATTTCTGATGAAAATTTCATTCCGCCTCCCACCCCACACCGCCAAGAATCCATTTCCATGAGCAAAAATAACTTGAAATATTAATACGCTAATATCTCGAAAACCAGAGCCCGTAGAGGATTTCTGATGAAATTTTCATTACCCCCCCCCCCCCCCCCCCCCCACATGCCACCCCTCTAGAATCCATTGGCATGAACAAAAATTTCCTACTATTAAGTTTAATTATTAGTTCGAAACCAAAAGCATACATTTAGGTGCTCAAGAAAATTCAATTATTACTAATATTAATTCAAAACGAGGCGCAACACTTGAAAACAACAAAAGCCTACATTTAGGCGCACCACACATCCAAAAAAGTGAAGCAAAAAAATTCCCAAAACCGTAGCATGGTGCCACGTGTGGGCCAAAAGTGATGCAAAAAACTTCACATATCCAAGAGAATCGTACCACACATCCAAGAAAGCCGTAGTACCGGAGCATGCTGGTAGTATCGGCTAATGTCTCACTGACATCTTCTAGAATCTGTTCATGGTGATGTCATGTTGTGAAATTCGAATGATGCTGAACAAAGCCTACATTTAGACGCAGCACCCCCATGAGCAAAAAAAACTTGAATTATTACTAATAACTATATCTAAAAAGGTAAAATCGCTAATATCTCGAAAACCAAAGCCCGTAGAGGATTTCTAATGAAAATTTCGTTCCCCCTCTAATCCCCGCCCCTCTAACACTTTCTAGAATCTACTGGCATGAAAAAAACTATCCTAGGTAGCTTGAATTATTAATAATATTAACTATAAAAGAAAAGGTAAAATCGGTAATATCTCGAAAACCAGAGCCCGTAGAGGATTTCTGATGAAAATTTCGTCCCCTCGCACCCCAACCATCTAGAATCTATTGGCATGAACAAAAATTTCCTAGCGTTAACTTTAATTATTACTAATATTAGTTCAAAACCAAAAGCCTATATTTGGGCGCACCACATATCTATCCAAGAAAACCGTAGTACCGGAGCATGCTGGTAGTACCGGCTAATGCCGCTAGGGTGCAGTCAAGATCAAATGATACATCCCGGTAGTACCGATTAATCCCACTAGGGCGCAGTCCAGACTCAATAGTGCACCCAAGACACAATGGTGCACCCAAGACACAATGGTGCATCCAAGGCGCAATGGTGCCAAAATTCGAGATGAAAAATAAGCGAATTCCAGCAACAAAATCGAAATCCTATGCTATTTCCCTATGCTGGAAAGTGCTGAAAGTGATCTCGTATCCCCAAAGTGATCTCGTATCCGCAAAATTCGAGATGAAAAATAAGCGAACTCCAGCAACAAAATCGAAATCCTATGCTATTTCCCTATGCTGGAGAGTGCTGAAAGTGATCTCGTATCCCCAAAGTGAACTCGTATCCCCAACATTCAAGACATAAACCCATACATCCAAGACACAAACCCACATTTAGTATGGACTCAAACCACCTAGCGACAGTGGCGCCATTTGTGGCGAAATCCTGGAGGCTTAAAAAGGTGGTCCAGAACTTTCATAGTTTAACTACTCACCCGGACGATGCATCAAACGATGCAAAACAAAACAAATTACAGACATGTTTTTGTGAGGTGGTGTCGTGTGATTATTTGGAAAAAATGTACAAATAAAAAATGATTTTGCCGAGTTTTGATATAAAATTATCAACGGAAATGTATATCTTGAAATCTGTTACGCTTAAGAGATTAGAAACGGAATCCTCATCTCTGTACAACACAGATGCAAGTGATTCTTCATCATTATTCCTTCGGAATATAAGAGCACAAATAGAACATGCCTTGGAGGCTTCTTGTGATGTGTCGAATATTGAAATCAGACTGAAAAAAGGTGTTGCAGCAATTACAGGACTTGAAAACCCAAATAATAAATATACGCAGCCAATTTTGTCTTTCAATCTATTGTAATTTCGCTACAATATGATCTTACATGGAGGTACGTACAATCTCTCCGCCAAATTGATGGCTTGGCAGAAGGTAACTTCGAAGTATTACCAAATAACTACAGAATTCCACTGGTACATGAGCGAGTGAAAGACCATCTCCGGGAAGCTTACCAGAGAAACGGTCACACCTATTACCTTCGCACGCGGCAGATAGCTTATAAACCAGGGCAAATTGTCTATGTCGGGAATTTCGTACAGAGCAAGGCCGCAGACAAGTTCGCGGCCAAACTTGCCAACAAGTTCATCAAGGCTCGCATACGGAAAAAGAATGGTAACGTTAAATATGGAGTGGAAAATATGGATGTTAAGTTTATTAGCGTCTATCACGCAAGCAACATTCGCCAGTAAAACTCTCAATTCTAAATCATTCTATAATATACATATCGGTGTTTACCTCGCAAAAGAGAGGAGTAATATATATAGAGTAGCTAGACCATAACCTCCCCCTTAACCTTTTCGAATCCATACCCTGTATTTGGTCCGTAGCACTATATGAATTCGGCCGGCAGCCCGGCTTACTTCTAATCACGGGTAGCAAATATACTCAACCTTAATAACCAAGCTTTTCTCTATACAGAACGGTCACGGACGAGAAATTACGACTATGTGGAAGCCAATGGAGCTCTCACCAACAACCGGCCTATTATTGGCGATTGGCCTGATGACAACTGCTCCTATTGCCTGCGCAATTATCGCCTTCGACTGTGGTCATGAGAGAGTGAAACCGCCATTTGACTGGTATCCGTTGGTCCATGCATATTTAACAAAAAGGAAGTGGTCAAGGAGGAAGAAGATATACAGCTTTTGCAAACGAGCGAGACTACCACGCTACACATCTTTCCTTTACGAAAAGGGGTTACATACAGCTTTCACTCCCCGGCACTGTCACCGATATTCCTTGGCTTATTTATCCGGAGGAAAACTCCCTTCCCTTTTTTTTTAACAACTTTTCTTAAACAACTTTTCTTAAAGAACGTTTCTTAAAACTTTCATTAGAAACAACTTCCCTTTAAACAACTTTTCTTAAATAACTCTTCTTAAAACGTTTATTAGAAACAACTTTTCTTAAACCAACTTTTCTTAAAGAACTCTTCTTAAAACTTTTATTAGAAACAACTTTTCTTTAAACAACTTTTCTTAAAGAACTCTTCTCAAAACTTTTATTAGAAACAACTTTTCTTTAAACAACTTTTCTTAAAGAACTCTTCTTAACACTTTTTTTTTTAAACAACTTTTCCTTTTTTCATTTTTCAAAACGAGACCGCGCCGCTTTTACGTTCAAAAATCAACTCGACTCTTTCTTTTAATCGTTCGCCGAACCGCCGTATTATAATTCAAAAATCCAACTCAACTCTTGATCACATTCATCGTGACCAAGAGCCGTTGTTCAGGATCATAAATACTAAATTGCATTTTCTTATCCTGAGGAAATTTTACTTTTTCAATTCTGGACCTGTTCAAACATGTCCAGAATTATTCGCGTTGAACGATGGCTTCAAAAAATGTAATCTTACACTTTTTAAAACATCAGCCACCGTTTTAAATCGCGACGCGCATATACATACAATGCATTTATGCTGCGCGCGTTTCTTATCGCGAAAGCTTTTTTCGTAATATGTATGTACGTATGTACATACATATTGTATTTTTCGCGACAAATCGTACTGAAAGTACGATTTGCTTTTTGATTTCTTTTTTAATTAAATTGTTGAAATGACAAATTTTGCTGAAGGCAAAATATGTCGTGGAATTTTTTAAGTAAAACGACTTGGGGTGTAAAATGAAACTTTTGTTTTTCCCACGTCATTTTATGGGATTAAAATGAATGGTATGTGAGGAAAATTGCTGATGCAATTTTCTTCACCCATTTAAGAGATAAGCTAACCATGTTTTAAGCATGATTAGCTTATGTGAAAAATTAATTGAATATTATTTTTATGTTTTGCCCTTTTTCAGGTTTATATGAAAATATTAATTATTTTAGGTATAAAACAATCCTTCCCCCTGAGAAAAAGAGAATTATTCTTTGAAGAGGAATAATTCTCAGGGGAAGTTGTTGTTGGTGCGTTTTTTGGTGGCTGTGTTTTGGTCGGTTTTCGGTTGAGTTTTTACAGGAATATGGCTATATATATAATATGTATTTCTTATGGGAATATATAATTTCTGCTATATCTAATGTCGTTAAAAAAAATTCTTTTCTTATTTCTTCTACTAATTTAAGTCGCTATTTCCCATATATGATCCTAGTACATACATTTCTAGCCTATTTCCATTTAGTATAATCTGAGGTATTTATGTCTATGTCTTACTAGTTATTATATATTACTTAATGTTGCTAAATATTATTTACTTATTATTTTTATTATTATTATTTTTGTGTAAATAAATTTCGGTTATATTTTTAAGTTCTATTAGCTTATGCCTTTCTTTTTTCTATTTATTATCTTATTTTTTAGCTTATTTAATTCATTATTTCTACTTTGCTATGTGCTACTTAGGTCTGTTAATTTTATTCTTAGATACTACCAAATAAATTTTATCCTTATTTATTTTTAATTTATTAATTTTATTAATTTATTTTCTAAGACCAATGTAGTGAAGGGATATTGGTTCCGCCAGTAACAAAAGAATGAGACGGGGCCAAAAATAAGTATAGATCTTTTTTATTACACTAATTGTATATATCTCGCTTTAGAGAGACTTTGGGTACGTTTTAATTTTTCTTGGGGTATCGCGTAAACGGGGTCCATAGGAATGTTTTCAGCTGTGGGCTGTTGTCTGCTTTTAGCAACCCATGCCTTGAATGCCGGTATGACATATTTTGTTATTGCCACCACTGATGCAATTAGCAACAAGAGTCCTGTCATTGATAGGGATGTAATAGAGAGTATATGACTAATCTTAACTTTGGGCCCAAAGTGAAAATGTGTTTTTGTTGTCTTTGTAGCTTACATTCTATTGGTCTTTATTTTAATGTATGTATGTACCTTAAAACTATTTAGATTCTATGGACACCATTTTATTCGTAGAAAGGTTTTAGGCGGTTGTTATGTACCGTCACCTCTCGTTTGCGAATTTTAATTATTGTGTTTACTGAACTGGGGATTCCGGTTACCGTATAGGGTCCTACCCAAATCTGGGGAGAGCTTATGCTTGCGGCTCTCGCTCTTGAGTAGAACCTTGTCTCCTCTGTGAAATTTCAGGGGACGTACAGCTTTGTCGTAGTAATTTTTCGAGCGCTGTTTACTCATCAGAAGATTTTTCCGTGCCATGGCGTAAGACTTTTGAAGCTTATACCTGAGAATATGGTAGTATCTCTCGTGGCTATACACGGGTTCAGGGTCTCGTCTTAATTTGGACGGAACGTCCGCTGTAATGCCGTAGAGGCAGTCCATGGGAGTTAATTCTGTCCCTTCGTGTACACTGTTGTTGTACACGAAAGCAGCGGTTCGCAGATAACTATCCCATGACCTGCGATTTTCGTCTACTATAGTTCGTAGATATTCAATCAATGTCCTATGTGCACGTTCGAGTGCTCCATTTGATTGGGGATGCTAAGCTGAGGTTTGTAGCTTATTTATCCTGAGGAGTTTGCACACCTTTTTGAATAGGTCACTCAGGAAACTACTTCCCTGATCGGCGACTGTTCTTTTGGAAATGCGGTAGCGCGTGAAGAAAATTTGCGCTATCGCTATAGCTTCCCCATTTGGTATGGCATACCAATCTACAAACTTCGTGAGGTTATCCTGAAACGTTAATATATATTTGTTTCGGAATTCAGTCTCCTCTAGTGGGCCGACTATATCTAGATAGATTTTATCGAATGATTGTTCCGCTATGTCTGTTATCACCATCGGCATTTTATACTGTGGTGAGGCCTTCATGGTTTGACATTTGGCACACCACTTAATGTGCCTTTTGATATCACTAAACATGTGCCTCCACCAGTACTTTCTTCGGATCCGTTTATAGGTTTTTATCACTCCCTGATGGCCACCAAAGAGAGAATCATGATAATCCTTTAAGATTAATTGAATCTCCTCTGGGCTCGTGATTACTTCAGGGGGACGAGTTTCGTCTATGATTTGTGGATTGGTACTAGGTGGACTGTCGCGGTCTGCGGCCTCTTCTGGATGATGAGTTTGTTCTTTTTGTTTGGACTGGCTGTCTTGATTTGTTCCACTTTCCTGAATGTTTCTTGTCTGGGATCTGGTTACTGCATTGCATTGCAGACACTCCTTTTGGTCCGATGAGTGTTTTTCCTCCTCTATATCCGATTCCATTTAGTGGTAGACTATAGCTTCTACCGTCAAGGTTGCAGTTTCCTTGTCTTTGTTATTATCCCGTGGAATACGGCTTAAAGCGTCGGCATTCGTGTTGTACTTTCCGGGCTTATACTCAATTTTATAATTGAACTCGGAAAGTTTATGGTGAAATCTCACCAGAAGGGATGTGGGGTCCTTAACATTGAAGACTCCCTTGAGTGGTTTGTGATCTGTATAGACCGTGAACTCTCGGCCTTGCAGATAACATCTGTAATTTTTAGTCGCCCAAACTATAGCCAGTAGCTCTTTCTCAATCGTGGAATAGTTACGTTCGACTTTGTTCAGGGTAGGGCTGGCGTAGGCAATGGGCTTGTCTCTTCCTTCCTCTCCTTGAGAGAGAACTGCTCCAAGAGCCTCGCTGCTGGCGTCTGTGGTAAGATTAAAGGGTTTTGAAAAATCGGGATATATTAAGAGTGGAGGGGAAATTAATGCGTTCTTAATGCTTTGAAATGCCTCTTGGCATTTCTCAGTCCACTTAAACTTTACATCCTTTCGGAGTAAGTTTGTTAGAGATCGCACTGTTTTTGAAAAATCGGGTATAAATTTTCTGTAGTAATTAGCAAGGCCCAAAAATGATTGCACTTGCCTTACTGTCTTAGGGATGGGGAAAGTTTGGACGCATGCCGTTTTTTAGGGTCAGGTAGTGCTCCTTGGTTAGAACATTTGTGTCCGAGATACACTACCTCGCGCCTGAGAAATTGACATTTCTCAGGTTGAAGTTTCAGGTTATTTTCTCTTAACCTGTCAAAGACTTTTCGAAGCTTTTCGTTGTGGTCTGCCAGACTTTTTCCATAGATGACGATGTCATCTAAGTAGACGAAATATTCTAGGCCTTGTAGGCCAATTAATATGAAATTCATTAAACGCCGGTGCTCCTTTGAGCCCGAGCGGCATGCGTTTGAATTCATAATGCCCGCAGTTGGTACTGAAAGCCGTTTTTGCTCGATCTTTCGGATCGACGAGTACCTGATGATAGCCATTGGCTGGGTCTAGGGTGGTGAAGTATCTCGAATGGCCCAGTTGATCGAGGATATCCTCAATTCGTGGTAGCGGGAAGGCGTCGCCAATCGTTTTTTCATTCAACTTACGGAAATCAACGACGACGCGCCACCTTCTCTCACCATCTGGTCCCGCTTTTTTGGGGACGACTAGCAGTGGAGAGTTCCATGGGCTTTTGCTGGGCTGGACAATGTCGTTGTCCAGCATTTCTCTGAGTTGCTCATTTATGACATTTCGCTGTGTCTCTGGTAACCGGTACATCTTTTGGTTAATAGGTGCTTGGTCTTGCACCAGAGGGATGTCGTGGGTGATGGCCTTGGTATGTGTAATCTTGTCACCCTTTAAAAAGAATATGTCATCATATTCGTAACAGAGCTTTGTTATTGAAGCTTTTTCCTCAGTATTTAGGGTTTCATCCAGACTGAGTTCTTGCTCTAATCTGGCGAGGCGGGGCTGAGTACTAGTGTCTTCTTGTTCGACATCGTTTGGGAACAAGTACCTTATATGTTGTAGGGTGGCCGTCTGATCGGCGCTTATTGCCCTGTTTGTATTGTTCTTAAATCTAGATCTATTATTATTATTCGTATTCATTTTACTTCTTAACCTATTTCGTTGATATATAAATGGCGCTGGGCCAGATGGATCTGCGGAAGTTGCTACCGGCAGACCGTTTGTGTGCTGGCCAGCGCCTGACGTTGGGGTTTTCATGAGGGACCCGCAAGCGTCTTGCAGCTGTTTCTTGTTACTGCTTGGTTGGCCTGGGCTCTTATGCCCTATTTTCTTAATCTTAGATTTAATCATATTTTGATGCTCACCATCGCCGTCATTTCGACTCATGGGATTCAAAGGATGGGCTGTTGTAATATTTTTATCTGGCTCTCGTTTGATGAGGACGACAGTGTAATCTTTAATGGGAACCAGATTTAGGTTCACGCTGTTTAGGACTACTTGTGAACTGTGCGTGTTGAGGATTCCTATAGGGACTGCCTTTAGCCAGCTGAGAGTAAACTGTTTGCTAAGAAGACTACGTCGTCTATTTCTTTTGACGGACTGAGAATTCTTCCTGCAAATGCAACGGACTTTGACTACGATCTGAGACCTTGCTGGTACGCACACAGGTTCATTTAAAGTCACCTGATGCTGGCCAGTCCTTACAAACCACCCTTATCGCGTTCTTGTTTATCACAGCCGACTTCTTCCGACTGAGAAGTTTTGAGAACACTTCGGGTCGAAGGTGTATCCTCGTCGGGCTTAATATCTTCTACCAGTGTCTCTTGGTTGACTGTGTTTTGTGAACACGGGCTGCCCGATGCGGTTTCTAATGGAACAACAAACTCTTCTGGATTGGTTTCCGTGCGAGGAAATTGCAGAACCTTGTTGGGTCCCTCAACATTACAGTTTTGGCTAGGAAATCATTTCCTAGCAAGCAGTCGTCAGAAATACCTGAGATGTTTTTTACCACCTGAAAGTTGCAAGGTAAGTTACTTTTTAGCATGAAGTTTCCTTGGCAACTTCCTAAGGTTTTTCCGGTGCCAAAGGGGCTTTGAAGCGTTAGTTTTTTGTTGGGGTTTATTAGCTCGCGAGATTTGAGAGCTTTTTTCTTAATTATACTGATCTCAGCGCCGGTGTCCACTATTAGCTGGGCCTGACCATTTAGACCTATGTCTAGAGGAAGTCTGGCGGTGGGCACACTGAAGTCGGACGGCTGAGAAGACCCTTTTTTATTGCTGGTAGGGTTTATAGTCGAACCGGGGAGTCGACTCTTTGTCGTTTCCCTGTTTTTTATCCTCCCATTTTTGCTTTTGTCGCCATTCGTCGATCTTGTGTCCGCGGTGCCCACAAAAATCACATTTTTGTCTTATGTTAAATACTCTGGGGCCTTTTATATTGCTCGGGTCTGACTGTGGTGGATTGTTAGGCGATCCTCGTGTGAACCGAGTTGCAGACTGTGCTTGGCTATTTCGAAAGTCGCCAATGTCATGCCCGTAACTTCTGCAGTTAGCGCAGAAGGGGGTGTTCTTGGGTTTTGTATCAGTTGCTCTAGATCATTTTCTACCAGAGTGAGGAGGTACTGGCATAGGTGGGGATTGTTCACTCCACTTTTGAGGGCATTCTTGGCGAAGTCCGCCAATTGTGTCTTCACAGCTGGAGCTGCCATTGCGCCGTACTTCAGTACCGCTGCCTCGTTGCAAAGCATCAGCAACTCTTGTTGTGAAGGCAGTGAGAGTTTCCAACGGGTTTTGCCTCATTGTGATCAATTTGTTGACCAACTCTTGGTACGATTCTCGTGGTAGGTAGGTTCTGTTCAGACGTTCCTCCACCTCACTAAAAGTAGTTGGAACGTCCGAAGGAAACAGTTGATAAGCATCGCCACGAAGTCTTGTGGGCAAGATATGTAGGAAGGCTGGTTTTTCTTCCTCACTTAAACAGTGTAGGGCCTGTTTGCAACAACCAATAAATGTTTGTAGCTCACGACCTAGCTGTGGGGTATTTTCACCCGAAAACAGAGGAACTAGTTGTGCCGTGAGCTTGGCCACCTTTGTATAATCTACCATTGTGATTATCTTTTTATTTAAACTTTTGTAGGGTAGTCTACTTGTGCCTTGTCGAGTTTCAGGGCTGGTTTCTGGACTAGAATCCATGAAGGATACTTCTAGCCAGCCACTAAGGAGATTTTCGGCGGTTGTTTGGCCAGATGCGTCACCACTAATGTCATTGTCACTTTTAGCGCTTACAACTACACTGGCTGAGCTCTTATCTAAACCTAGTGAAGTGAAAGCCCGGCGAATTCGATAAGCTCCTGTTTGAATCGCTCTGTTTCTTTTTTAAATTTTTCGATCTGTGTCAGCCTCTGCTCTCTGCCTTGACTTAATCTGTGGTCAAGAGCGTTGCAGTGCGTGACCGTGAGCTTATCGGATTCGCGTGCCTTCTCTAATAACTTATCTAAAAACTTATCTAGACTTACTTTATTTACAACTGTGGGCCCTGTTAAAACGGTGCCGCTTCGAAGGCGAACTCCTGTTGTTTCTTGCTGTGATGGGTCTGGATTCTGGCGCTCCTGGCTACCCGATTGTGCTGCGTTGGCTTCTGAGGCGTTGTCTGTACCTTCCCGGAGGTGATGAAGATTTTCACCTGGGGATTTCTCCGCGTCGGCTGAAGGTCCGGAGTCTAATCTCGTGCCTGTCTCAGGTGCCCTAGTCGAGTTTCCTTCTGACATATTCGTACCGCGTTGTCCAAAAGGGGGCTTCCAGCCTTTTTGGAGTATTCCCTTCTGGAATGTTTCTTGCTAATAGGGGGCTCCTGCCGTCTTAATTCCTTTGGCTGAGATTGAAAGGGGGGCTTTTGCCGACTTCGAGATCCCTTTCAATCCTGGAACGAAGTTTTTCTTTTGTATCTTCTGTTTGCTGCCGGGGGCCCTAGGCCGACTTATTTCCCCTGGATATGGTTGAAAGGGGGGCTTAAAGCCTTCTTCGAAATCCCCTTCAACCCAGGAACGATGATATCTTCCTTCTGGAGTTGGTTTTGATTGGGCATGTCTTCGTTATCCTCCTTCTCGCTGCTGGAAAAGAGCTTCTGGTGTTCGGTGATGAATTCCAATCTGGAGGTCCAAGTCTCTTAATGCTGTCTTTTCACTCACTGGGGTGAACGCTTGCTCGCCTGGAGCAGAGGCGCCTATAGATGATATCTACCCCGACCGTTAGGGGTGACGTGGCCTTATAGCTTGGCTAGTGTCACAGGTTCCCCGTAGATTCTTGCAGGATCAAGGCTTTTCAAGCGTTTACCATCTTTTAACTTGACCAAGCTTCCTTGATCCTACCGGCTGCGCCAATTTGTTATGTTTTATTTACGAAAACGGGTTACTTACAGCTTTCACTCCCCGGCACTGTCACCGATATTCCTTGGCTTATTTATCCGGAGGAAAACTCCCTTCCCCTTTTTTTTAACAACTTTTCTTAAACAACTTTTGTTAAAGAACGTTTCTTAAAACTTTCATTAGAAACAACTTCTCTTTAAACAACTTTTCTTAAAGAACTCTTCTTAAAACATTTATTAGAAACAACTTTTCTTAAACCAACTTTTCTTAAAGAACTCTTCTTAAAACTTTTATTAGAAACAACTTTTCTTTAAACAACTTTTCTTAAAGAACTCTTCTTAAAACTTTTTTTTTAAACAACTTTTCCTTTTGTCATTTTTCAAAACGAGACCGCGCCGCTTTCACGTTCAAAAATCAACTCAACTCTTTTTTTTATCGTTCGCCGAACCGCCGTATTATAATTCAAAAATCCAACTCAACTCTTGATCACATTCATCGTGATCAAGAGCCATTGTTCAGGATCGAAAATGCTAAATTGCATTTTCTTATCCTGAGAAAATTTTACTTTTTCAATTCTGAACTTGTTCAAACATGTCCAGAATTATTCGCGTTGAACGATGGCTTCAAAAAATGTAATCTTACACTTTTTAAAACATCAGCCACCGTTTGAAATCGCGACGCGCATATACATACAATGCATTTATGCTGCGCGCGTTTCTTATCGCGAAAGCTTTTTTCGTAATATGTATGTACGTATGTACATACATATTGTATTTTTCGCGACAAATCGTACTGAAGGTACGATTTGCTTTTTGATTTCTTTTTTAATTAAATTGTTGACTGCTGATTTGCTGAAGGCAAAATTTGTCGTGGACATTTTAAAGTAAAACGACTTGGGGTGTGAAATGAAAGTTTTGTTTTCCCAAGTCGTTTTGTGGGAATAAAATGAATGGTATGTGGGGAAAATTGCTGATGCAATTTTCTTCACCCATTTAAGAGATAAGCTAACCATGTTTTAAGCATGATTAGCTTATGTGAAAAATTAATTTTTCAGGTTTATATGAAAATATTAATTATTTTAGGTATATAACAGCGGTATGTTCATCTCTCTCTAGTACCTGGAGGATTGAGTACATATATTATGGATATAAGTAAAGAGAACTGCATGAACATTCAAAGGTATAACACTCTTAAATTACAAAACGGCAGAACAATTGCTGATATTAAGACGAATGCTACAACCTCACTGACCGAAGTCGTTGGCGGGTCAATCGACCAAAACGGAAATTACAACGGAGTTCCGTATACGTCAGGAACAAATTCCTGGCTGGTAAATGTACGGATCCAGAATACGAAATGAGAATTCTTGCGAAAGTCAAAAGTACGACGTATTATGGCAAGGAATGACCACGAAGATTAGGACCTCGAACAAATTCATTAGAACACCATATATAACGTGACGTCCGGAGATATAATCTTTGCACTCGAAGTAAAAAAGCAAGTATCTGTTTGTCGTTTCCCCGGTTATCAAACTGAGCATCCCAGGCTGATCATTGTACCTAAGGCAGCATCCGATTACTGGTTTAAGAAAAAACCCCTGGATAGACGTAACCTCGATCTTTTCACGTTCGTTAATTCGAAGTTCGTCTATGTTGAGCGCCACTTTAAGGGTCAAGTCGAGAAACTATACACCAATCTCCTGAGGAAGAAATGCGAACTAGAAAGAGAACTACTTCGGCAGATGAGTGACTGTCGCAAAGAGTAGACGTGTTATTTCAGTGCGCCGTGACCAGTAGTTTTCGCCTAGTTAATCATTTGTTTTTTTTTCATTACGCAAGTGCCATTGTTTCCTTCTTTTTATTATAAAAGTGTGCTTATCTAAAATTATCTCACAAAGAAATGGCGGGAAAACAAAATGATAAGGCCGCGGGCTTGCTCAAATCTAATAAGAAAAAGGAAAGGGCTACGTCTGTTAGCTCTTGTACGAGAAGCGCTGCAGGACATCAAATCACTGTTACTGATCAAAATACCACTTAACATCTGCCTACTTCTCAGAAAGGGATGGAAGGCTTACTTAGGGATTTCGAGATGCGTCTAACGAAAACTTTGGAGGAGCAATTAAATGACATGCAGTCCAAAATTTCCGAGACGGTAAATGCAGCTGTTCTCCCTTTAACGGCACAGTTAGGGTCTCTGGAGCGTAAATATGTTGATCTGGATAAAAGGTACAATTTATTATTAAACAAAACCGATGAAGTCCTTCGCACTCAGCGTCTGTCGGATGTTATTATTAGAAGAATTCCTCGCACAAAAGATGAAAACCTGCAATCAATTGTCCAGCACATTTCTACTAAAATTGGGCATAATTTGTCACAGTATGTACATGCTTTTTGCATGACGTCCTCTAATCACAAAACAACAAAAAACAAAAATAGGTCGTTGGCTCCTATTCTATTAAAATTTTCAAGTACAAATGATCAACGGCTTTTGTTTCCGCTTTTAAGAAGAATCGTGGTTTGAAACTCAACAATGTAGAAGGCTTTTCGTCAGAAGGGCCTGTATATGTACATGAAAGCCTTACACCTAGAAATCAATCTCTCCTGCGTGAGGCTCTGCATTTACGTAAACATGGTTCTTCATTTGCTGCATACTCCCGTAATGGTTCAATCTATGTCAAGCGCAGTGATGGTGACAGGCCTACATTAGTTACGGACTTTCGTGGTCTATGCCCTGGTACTCCTGCTGTGTCGGATACTGCTAATATCGGTGCAGGCTGAGCTATTTAATGTGGAATGTCTTTATCGCATTTATTTATTACTTTTTTATATAACTTAATTAATTTGGATCTATACTTAATTTATTTGTTTGAATTTCTTATCATCTATGTAGAAAATTTTGGTAATATAGAATTACCCTGTTTCTTATTTTTAACTTTCTGCTTCTTTGAACTTTTACTTTTAATTTTAGTCATAATATTGCTATCTCTAATTTTAGATCTTCGTATACAAAGCGTCATGAGAAGTACTTTTGCTTTTTTTATATCTTTTGTGGAATATTTATGTGGACTGAGGGAATTATGTATGAGGTCTTTGAGTTGGTCCCCTTTTTTAGTTTTTGTGTTGCAGCTCTTGAGCATATTGCTCGTAACTGGCGTGAGTTCTTTTAATCTTAAAGAATAACCTTGGTACCCTGGACAAACTAAGAACTATGCTTAATATTTTCTGCGGACACACAGTGGGTCTTAACGTATGCTTGTTAAATGCAAGGAGCATTAGAAACAAGATTGATGAATTGCATCAGATCTTTGCAGCATCCAATGTAGATGTAGTTTTAGTTAGTGAGTCATGGTTGCACGAGCATGTACCTAGCGCTCTCGTATCACTTCAAGGCTTTAACTTGTTCCGTAACGACCGCAAAAATCGTATCGGGGGAGGTGTAGCTATTTACATAAGAGATATATATAAAACCAAAATAATTGGTTCATCCTCCTGGCAGTTCCTAGCAGTGGAAATCAGCACTGGTTTGGACAAATGTGTGTTATCAGCGGTATACTGTCCCCCAGAATGTTTCAATATTCAGAACTCAGCCGAATTCTGTGACGTTATATCAAAATGCGTTCAAAATTACCGGCATGTAATCGTGGGTGGTGATTTTAACGTTAACATTCTTCATCGGAACGCAAACTCTATCAACTTCCAATCATTGTTGCAGTCACTAAGCTTGAATATAGTTAATTCTTTGCCCACCTATATGAGCTCCTCTAATCCATCATTGTTGGATCTCTCTCTTACTTCCGACTTAGAGCGTGTTAACTTTCACAATCAGCTTAGTCCGCCGAGTTTCCTCGACCATGATATTTTGTTCATTACTTACGATATAGCCCTTCAACCCTGTGAGCCTTCCTTCATTATATACAGAGACTTTAATAGTATAGACATCTCAGCCCTTTCCGAAGACTTCAGTAACCTTGACTGAGGCGACTTTTATGAATGTGCATGTGCAAACCAACAAGTGGCTATTTTAAATGATTTTGTCAATTACTTATACAACCGGCACGTTCCATTAATTCGCAAGAGGATTAGATCAACTGGATGTCCCTGGTTTACTGCTACCATATCTGCTCTAATTTCAGAACGGGAGTATTTCTATCAGCTTGATCGGCGTTTCAAATCACAAAATACCAAGAAACTGTATAAAACGGCACGAAATCGTGTTACTCTCGAGTTAAGGAAAACCAAAAGAAGATACTTTATGGTAAGGCTAAATGCTAGTTGTACGCCAAAAATAATATGGAATAATTTAAGGAAACTTGGCTGCGGCAGTAAAGGGAAAAATTTCAACTTTTCCGATTTCGACCCCGATGATTTAAATAGTCACTTTTTACAGCAAGGACAGGAAATAGTAAGAACGGAGGATATCACCGATAACACAGTCATATCAAATAGATTAATCTCAACGTTGCCTTTCGTATTCCGGTGCTTTAGCTCAATAGAACTCATCTGTGCTATTCGTTCGATACGTTCTGAATCAGTGGGTCCCGACGAAATACACCCTCGTGGGTCCCGACGAAATACACCCTCGCTTTCTTAAAGTTATCCTCACTTTGATTATTGATCATTTGGTTTTTCTGTTTAATTCGTGTTTGACTCGTTCTATCTTTCCTAATAGATATAAAATTGCAACAGTGCTGGCTCTACCGAAAAAATCTTCTCCCACTGACATGAGTGGTTTCCGCCCGATAAGCATTCTGTCCTTTCTCTCCAAAGTTCTGGAAAGACTGTACACCCAGATGTTAAAATTCTTAGAAGAAAATGCACTTTTAACCAAATGGCAATCAGGATTCCGCGCAAAGCACAGCTGTACTTCAGCTCTGTTAAAAGTTACTAATGACTGGCGAACTGCTCTCGATGACGGTTGTATCAGTATTTTGGCCCTTCTGGACTTTTCCATGATGCTTCTTCAGAAATTATCTACTCATTTTGGGTTCTCCTCTACGGCTGTTCAGTTAATTCAAAGTTTCTTGCCAGAAAGATATCAACAAGTAAGGTAAGCAATACTTTCTCAGGCCTCCTTCCACTGTCTTGTGGTGCTCCGCAGGGATCAATATTGGGACCTCTGCTTTTCAGTATCTTCATAAATGACCTGCCTGAAACTGTGGAGGTCGTTAATATTCATTTGTATGCTGATGACGTGCAGATTTACTCAGCAGACCTATTGGTCTGATTGAGGATTGCTTTGCTCGAGTAAACAGTAATCTAAATAAGATACATCAATGGGCACAATCCAACCCTCTGACTCTCAATCCAAGTAAATCTCACTACATTATTATCAATAATGTTGTGGCCGAGTCTGCTACACGGAAGCAAGAGCATGGCAGGTGTACCGGTAGTACAGTAGCAAGCAATAGCGGAACACATTACTTCGTACAGTAAGGTATCCGCTTATTGCTAAATAATGTGATGATTGTTTACATTACAGCGGCAGTGACTAAACATGCTACTTCGCATAGAGTACGGTCATTGCCCGTTTTGTTTACAACAGCACAGCTGCTTGCTATCAGTGACATTGGCCAGTAGTTTTCGTCATCGGTTGTAGAATATTACCGCATCATAATTACATTATCTTGAGGGTCATGTTCTACTTCCGATTTCCGTGTGCAAGTTTTCGAGGTGCGCAACTGAATGTGGTGTGGTCAATGCGGGCTACAATTAAACAGCGATGGGTCGGCGCTAATAGTTAGATTAAGTTAAAGTTAAGTTAGTGATATCAGTGAATTAAATAAATGTAGTGAATTTATTGAGAATGAAGTGTTTGATTACCTAAGGACACGACAATTTGGCGCAGCCGGTGAAACTAAGGTAAGAAATGTGAAGATTTCTTACTGTGGTGTTTTTTGTTTTTGTATTGGTTTATTTATGATTAAAAATTTTAAAACTTTTGATATTTTTATTTTTGTTTTGGAAAAAATATCTGTTTAATTTAATTTACTTTTCAGATTAAATTTAAGAAGTGTTATAATAAGTTTATTAAGTAGGATCTTTCAGCCTAAAGATGCTATTGGAATGCTGAATGTGAGTTTTTGTGTTAATCGTTAATAGTTATGGGTGTTTGGAAGTTTTCTCGTGTGCTAGGTGAAAAATTTAAAATATAAGTAATTATTTCATCGGGGGATTTTTTCTTTTGGGTTTTGTTTTGTTAGCGACAATTTTTTTGTTTTGTTAGCGACGATTTTGCGCATATTTTTCGTGTATCGTATACATTATTATTCTAATCGTTGATCTTCATGTTTGTTTTGTGATGATTTTATATCCTCTTCATTGTTTTTGTGTTGCGAATGAATCAGTAAAATTTTCGTATACAGTAAATAATGTAAAATTAGTTGATAGGAAATGAGAACTTTTGTTGTGTTAAAAATTGAGTTTTAAAGTAAGTCGTACTTGAAAATATCTAGAGCCACATCCAAGTAAATCTATTCTGTTTTTTTTTATATGGAGAAAATGGATAAAAGTAGGAAAATTTTAACTTTATTGTAGTTTGTTTTGTTGGGTGAGATTATTATTTTGTTGTTGTTAAGCTTTTAAGTGGTCTAATCCTCCCTCGTTTTCAGGTATTAACAAATAAATTTTTTTATATATATTGCAGACAAATAGAAGTGTTAAATTATTTGATGTGAAGAGTGGCGTATAATTGTGGAATTTCATGTGTGATTTTATATTATAAGAAACTAATAATTTTAAGACGTTTTTTTCTATTTTCGTGAGCAATAAAGTTTTCACCACCACATTTTCGTAGTGGCGTTGATCGTAATCTGGGTATTCGGGGTATAATAATAATGTAAAAATCTATATATACATAAAATATATAATATTGATAATTGGGTAGTATCGTTTACGGTTCTCGTTATCAACATTTAAATTAGAGATCACGAGTTGCAGTTGAAGTGACGTGTCTAATGTTAATAAAGTCAAATGTATCGGTTGTCATAAGTATTTAATCTTGGGTGGCAGTTAGAAGTGATATTTAAGTGCATAGTGTCGAGATAGTAATGTTATATATTTTAGGGGTTTTGATTAACACAACAACACTTTTACCCACTATGCACTTTATTAGCTGACTTTCAATCACAATTTCTATCTTTCAATCACAATTTCTTTCTTTCAATTACAATTCTACAAACAATTCTACAAACTTCTATATCTAATTTATGGTACAGTATATTTTCTTAACCGTATTTTCACTTTATTTGTTGTACCTTGTTTTCTTAAATGTGCTAATTGTAAACCTAATTCTTTGACCGATACTTGTTCAGATTTTTGTGCCAACCACGACGACATTTATTTCAGGAGATCTCAAAACCGACTATACTTGACTTGGATCTTTTTAATCGCAAGTTTAGTTGTTCAGGATAGAAAAGTGCTTAATTAGCATTCCTATCCTGAGAAAATTTTTTTTACGCTGGGCATGTTTAAACATGCCCAGAATTATCGCGACGGACGATAGTTGAAATTCAAATTTTGTTATGGCCCAATATACGGAAGATTCTTCCAGCAGCCAAGGGCGCATTCTAGCGAAATAATCAGCAATTCCTAAACAATAACCTCGCATGGTATTGTTCTGCAACTGTCGGTTATTTTGCTGATTAGCCCAACAGCTGGCTGCGATGAGTGGTTAGTGAAACAATCGACGATTACGATAATAATTAACCTAGCATGGTAATTATTATGTAAGGCGATTGTTTACTACTAAGCGACTCGCTGCAACCGGTAGAACAAACGGCACGGTTGTTGTCGTTTGTATACATCCGCGTTGCGAGTAAAAGTTTACTTCCGAATTTTGGAGCATAAAAGACCAATGACTGGTCTGTCAAGTGCCTGTAATATTCTATTCTTCCAGTGAGCCGTCGCGTTGCATAGTGGTGTCAAGTTTCCGTTCGGTGCGGAGTACATAGTAATTGTTAAGATAGGTCAAGTCTTAGTAAATAAAGATTTATAACGTGCACGAAATTCGAGCGTTGTTTTATTCGAAGAAAATTTTATCGCGGTTAATTATTGGGTTTTATTGATTGATTGCTTTTGGGACACGACATTTTGGCGCAGCCGGTGAAACTTAGGTAAGAAATTAGAGAAATTTCTTGCTGGTGTGCTTTTTCATTCCTAACTTTTTTTTTTTCAAGAATTTTTTGTAAAAAGGAGGAAATTTGTTTTTCTTAATTCTTTTGTGTTTCAGGCATTTAAGAAGTGTTAGATTTAAATTTTTGTGTTTTGTGATTTTTTTTTGTTTGTGAAAATAAATTGGAAATTACACTTATGACATTTGAGGAGTTGATATTTATCAGCTACTCCACACAAACATATACTGGGAGCAAAGCTAATTTAGCTACTCCGAACACACACACTGGGAACAAAGATAATTTTAGCTACTCCAACATATATTGACAAGATCGAGGAGTTGTGCTTGTACGAGCTACTCCCGCATCTTCATCATAATACACACATATACATTAGCGGTGATCGAGGAGTTGTGCTTTTACAAGCTACTCCCGTATCCCGAATAAACACCATTCACAATTTCTTTTTTTTTTTCAGAAAAATGTGATAATTTTAAGATGTGATATACTTCGGAGTAATTTATAAGGTGAAATATTAGTATGGTGATATAGGTATGTGTTTTAGCTACATGGTAGTTGGTAATAAGAATTTCACCAGTTTTAACGTCACGTTTCGATTTAGGCATTGGTCGTACGCGCGATTATTTAATTTATCGAGTTTTTGATAGTCGTAATAACGTCGTGTTATATTTACGAAATGATATTTGTTTAGGCGCATTTGGACAAATGTATTCGGGTTTTACGCGATTAAGTAGGTAGGAAGTTTTCAGTAAAGTATGGTTTGTTGTATTTTCATTGGGTGCATCTGAATAATAAAAAATAAAAAACAATGTTGAGCATGTTTGTTTGTATGTACGCATAATAGCTGAATTGAGGTATGATAGCTTTGAATGTTTACGTTATATTGAGTAAGTATTGGTAGTCGATTAGTACCTATTAATAAGATATGAGTTTTGCCAAAGATCTGTTCTAGAGCGCGATGTACTAATTTTTCGGTTCACGTATGAAGTATAAATGGTATTAGTGAAAATGTGAAAGTACCAGAACGAGTTAAAATTAAGGCAAAAGAGAAAATCATAACTGTACACAAGATGGCAGATTCATACGAGAAGATCATGGACCTGGTTTCTAAATATGTGCCGACGTTTTCAGGAGAAAGGTCACCGAAGTTGGCAAAGGAAGTATATCGATTTCTGTGTTGCTGCAAAGATCTTTACGACCGACTGGAAGCAGCAGAAAAAGTTATTTTCATGAAGTGTGTAAAATATCGGCTGACGGATGATGCGTATTACCTGATAAGCTCCCAGGAGCTGAAGGATTTCGAAACCTTACAGCAAGCAATAAAATCGAAAATCATTCAGTGAATTACGCACTGAAATGCTAGCATGTAGACAGAGACCTGGAGAGGACATCACGGAGTTCGCGGATCGAATGAAAGAACTGCTCAATCAGATTAAAGAGGCTGTCTCGGCCAAATACCCGGGAGGGGAGAAGGGACTACTAGCCGAGTTGGAGGCCGATGTTGTAGCTATCTTCAAAGCGGGTGTGATTAGTAGACCCACGCAAGTGTACCTTACAGGGCGTAAGTTTCCGTCACTGACAGAAGTGAGAGAGGAAGCCAGTTATTTTGAAAAGGATGCCAAAAGACTTCAAGTGAAAGAATCGGGAATATGGCAAGAAGACCGAAAGCCAAACACAGTAAGTGCATCAAACAGATTGCCAACGGGGGATTTCACCAGAGGCGAGCTCGGACAGAATTCGATACCGTTCGTACCCAGAACAGGGCTAGTGTCATCAGGAGGATACCAAGCATCTTCGACAAGGAGAACACCTACCAGATCTATTGACTATGACTATGGACGCGAGGAATCCAATTGCCGAATCCATAACGTCAGAGTGGCTAACTGTGCAGCTAGCAGCCGATATGAACTCCATTCAGGAAGAGAGGGGCTTTATTGCCAATTCTGCCGTACATGGGACCACTACATGGAGAACTGTCTTAAGAAATATTTAGCAGAGAAAGAAAGTGAAAAATTGAATTCAAGAAGTAAATTTGTCATCACAGTGCCATCTGACATAGCGTTAGAAGGTAAGTTTAGACTTCTCATTGACACTGGTTCCACCTGTAGCTTAATCAAGGGCGCTAGAATAAAAAGAGATACAGCTATAAATACGCACCAGAAAATAAGAATTGGGGGACTCTTTGGATTTACCAGGAGTTCCACAGGCACCTGTGAGGCGAAGTTGTTCATAGACAACGGTCAGCAAGAATGCAATTTTAACGTCATTGGTGATACCGACTCGATTCCAGCTGATGGTATCCTTGGAATGGATTTCCTCAGTGACAGAGTTATTTTTGACTGTGTAAATAGGAAACTTTGGGTACAAGGTGCTGGAAAAGGCAACGAGGCAAGTGCCTCTGGTAAAAATGTTGCAGCTTGGCAAAGTAGCAGTAGGACAGTAGCAAATAGGACCGCGCAAATTTTACAGACGACCTGCATGGAATCAGAAGAACAATTACAGCCGACGGCGATCTCAGTGGACCTTGCCGCAAAAAGGTAAAGTAAAGCTACAAAAATATAACTTGCAAACGGATACGATAGCACCGGTGCGAAGTAGGACCGATATGAAGAATATCACGCCTAGCTTCGCCAGTTTATACATGGTAGGTAACGGTTATGACCCAGGAATCGGGGAGCTTAACCACAGAAATGTCCAAAAAATTCCCTCCAATTTCAGAAGAAATTCGATGAGCGGAGTTTAAAATGAGCCGGAAAATATGGAAAGGATATAAAAAGGTAACCTAGTGGATCCAATGTAAGGTAAATCTTTAAAATAAAACGTACAAAGGTAAGAGAATGTCTTAAAAAAAAGAGAGAGAGAAATTGAATAATGGAAATTTGCAAATTTTAAATAAAGATTTTAAAAGAGAATGAAATTGAATAAAAAGGAAGAAATAGAGATTTTGATGTAAAGAGAAGTTTAAAAAAAATAAATAAGAGATGTAAAAGAAAGAGAAATTTGAAAAAGAAAAAAGAAACAAGAAAGAAAAAGTTAGAAGAATAAGAAACGTATGAAGATAATTAATAAAGATTTAAAGTTAGAAATGGAAAGCTAACAATCAGGCACAAGAAAAATAAAAAAAACCGAAGAGTAATGAAAATAAAGGAAAAGAATATTTTAAAAATGTTGATTAATAAACGAAGAGGTTTTTAAAGATAAGAGTCAAGAAAAAATTGAAAATTTAAAAGGAATAAGAGATTTAAGGAGAAGTTTTAAAAATATATATAATAAGAGTTAAAAAAAAAGCTAAATTGAACAAGAATTATAAGAAAAGATTTAAAACATATATTATAGTATATAGTAGCATAGAGAAAAATAAAAGTGGTTGCCAAAGCTTAAATAACTATAGGTAAGATCGTCAAGTCTACATATTCAACGCTTCCAGAGCATAGGCGGTAGCAGAACGACAGGATCAATGAAAGAATATATCAACCATAGTAGATACGGAACGAGTAAATATAGGGGATCAACATTACTGCAGCTCAGGGTATGAGCGAAGAACAAGAAATTAGTAAGATGCAGCTGGTAAGGATATGTACGCTGGTGTCTTTGAGCTTCGGATAGTTACATCCACGGAAAATTTACGCTCGGAAGATGAGTGAAATAATCATTTGAACATGAACAAGATATACACTATTCTTGTAACAGTGAAGTTCACATATATTACCTCCATAGATACCGAATTTGAAGCAGCAGTGAAAAAGTCCCAAAATATAGCTACATCTTAGATAAACTTTTAATGGAAAGGTATAATCAGGAAACCTGACGGAACTATGAGAGCATAATTTAATACTGAGAGGTCTGTAATACATATATATATCTACTAATCTACAACCTGAGATATAAAAAAAAACAAATCTTTAAGTACACGTGGACTCTCAATATAATTGAGAGAACTCCATCGTACTTAAAAGAATTTTTTTTGTTGAAAAAAACCATTTTGATGAGTCCGTCCTACCACCGACCCTCAGAGCAACGATTTCCATTGAGATGTTTTTGAAATGATGATCACATCTTAAAAGCTACAAACTGATGTAATGGTTTCCAGAAATGCAATGTAGATGAAATTCAAAGGTGATCAAGTGCTAGCAGCATTATCAGGAAGAGTGTACCATTTGAAACGTTAGAAAAGTGAAAAGTGCGAGCGTTCATCGGAAAACCATCAAAAGGGTCAATAAACCAGAGGTTATCCAAGCTAGCAGACGCCAGTATATAGTCATCATGTCAAGAACAACAAACCTGCAAACAGTAAATTTACCCTCGTCGGAAAGCAGATGGTGCAATTAGAGTAGCCATAGTATTGTAATTAGAGAAGTTTTGGGCACCCATAGAAAGTATACTCTTAGATAGAATTTTTGTATAAGTAATTTTGTTATATATAAGTGCTATAAACACTTGTAAAAAGAAAACTTGTAATTTTTGTTATTTTTGTTATTAGACAGACAATAAATACTTTGTATATTTTTAAAATGCATGTGAATTAATTAAGAATATTTGTTTTAATCATGTAAATTTAGTTAAATAAAAAAAAGAGATCAATAGATTGCGACATAATATAGAGAAAATTTTTGATTATAGCATTGGAAAGATACATAGTTTTTGGGAAAATATGTTAGTTGTGAAAGAGAAATTTCATAAAGTAAAGATATGCATGAAGAAAAAAAAATGTGTTAATTGTTAAAGAAAAAATTTCATAAATTAGAGATAAGCATGAAGACAAAGAAAAAAATATATACATATAAGGATATATATAAGGAAATAAATATATGTCAAAAAGAGTTAAACAGATAAACTATAAAATTATTAGTGAAAAGAAATACGAGTAATCAAAAAGAAAAGTTAGCATACAGGTGGTAATAAAGAAAAACAATGCAAAATGATAAAAATTTAAGAAAATATAAATTAGAATATTTATATTGATATGTAAGAAAAATGTAAAACAATCTGAACCGAACAATTTTTGAGACTATTGCACTCTCCAGATCTAGTCCCCTGCGGAAACTAGTTTTTCTAAGGGGGAGGGATGTTATGGCCGAATATACGGAAGATTCTTCCAGCAGCCAAGGGCGCATTCTAGCGAAATAATCAGCAATTGCTAAACAATAACTTCGCATGGTATTGTTCTGCAACTGTCGGTTATTTTGCTGATTAGCCCAACAGCTGGCTGCGATGAGCGGTTAGTGAAACAATCGACGATTACGATAATAATTAACCTAGCATGGTAATTATTATGTAAGGCGATTGTTTACTACTAAGCGACTCAGGTGCTGCAACCGGTAGAACAAACGGCAAGGTTGTTGTCGTTTGTATACCTCCGCGTTGCGAGTAAAAGTTTACTTCCGAATATTGGAGCATAAAAGACCAATGACTGGTCTGTCAAGTGCCTGTAATATTCTATTCTTCCAGTGAGCCGTCGCGTTGCATAGTGGAGTCAAGTTTCCGTTCGGTGCGGAGTACATAGTAATTGTTAAGATAGGTCAAGTCTTAGTAAATAAAGATTTATAACGTGCACGAAATTCGAGCGTTGTTTTATTCGAAGAAAGTTATATCGCGGTTAATTATTGGGTTTTATTGATTGATTGCTTTTGGGACACGACAATTTGATATTTTCATAAATATCCAACCATCGTCTTGCTATCGTGCATACATTGTTGCGATCACAATGTATGCAGCTCGCGACAATTTGCTGATAAGAGCTTTTTTCGGTGAAGACTTGATCGTTTCAGTCTTCACCGACGTAAAATTTTCATGCGCCCGATATGTCTGTATGTATATATATATGTACATACATATCGTATATACGACAAATCTTACTGAAGGTAAGATTTATCGTGGGGCTATTTTTCTATCGAAACGACTTGGGTTGAAATTTAAAACTTTTATTTTTTCCAATTCATTTTGTGGGAAAATATTTTTATTTGTTGCAAAGGAATTTGCAGAAATTGCTGATGGGAATTTCTTCGCCTTGTTAGGAGATAAGCTAACCATGTTTTAAGCATGATTAGTTTATTTCCATTTATGAAAATCAAATATTTTCTTTGTTTTTTTTTAAATTATAATTATTAATTATAATTATCGTTTTTAACCCTTTTTAGGTATACAAAAATCCTTCCCCTGCGAAAAAGAGGATTATTCTTTGAAGAGGAAGAATTCTCATGGGAAGTTGTTGTTGGGGCTATATCGGTGGTTCGGCTATTGGTTGGTTTGGCACAGGTTTTCGGGTTTACATTGTCTTAGTTTCTATTTTAAAAAAAATTTTTGTTATCTTCCTAATTTTTTTTTTAAATTCTTCTTAAATATCTATTACTATTCTACTCTATTCGTTTATTACCTTATTAATTTCTACTATTTTTTTTTCTTTTGATTGAGGTTGGTTCGGCTGTTGCTGGTTGTGATCGGCATGGTTGTTTTTTTTTCTTTTGGTTTACATATTATGTTTTTCCTTATATTTAGGTGGTAATTATATTTTATGGTTTTAAATAGCTACTAATATATTGTGTCCTATTCTAGGATTAGTTGTTATTTAGTTTTTATGCTAGGTTAGATGTTTGTTAGAATATTTATTGCCATTATTTGTAGTCTTATGTTCTGTTCTTATTTATTCTTATTGTTTATTATGATTATTTAATACTAACGGGGGAGGCTATCTTTTACTTTGCTTTTTTTTTGTGTATATACCTACATGTATATATGTTTTTAATACAATATTTTCTCTTAAATCTAGGTTTTAGTAATTGTTAATGTATGTCCTCTCCCCTTTTGTTTTTATTATTATTTTATTAGTACTAACTGGTTTTTTGGGGTTTGTAGAAACCACTTACATTTATTTTTTCTGTATTCTAGTACCAGTGATAGTGCCTATGACCGTTTGAACTGGTGGCACTATACCACTTGCACTGACCTAGTAGGTGGCAGGGTGCAGGTCCTTTTGAAAGGGGTAGGTTCGATTATTTCGATTTGTTCGATTTGTTCCTCCGCCTCAGGGGTTTTTGTAGGTTTGCGTAAATGAAATTTTGTTATGAATGGGACTAGCCATTTGGCGACCAGGTACAGTACCATACATGTGATGACAACACCATTTAAGGATACTGAGGTTGCAGCTAGGACATGTGTAGGGTGGTGACTGATATGAGGAACTATTTTTTCTAATTTTTCGTCCAGTTCTTTTAATGACTAGGTACTTTCTAGGATTATGCTATTAGTGTCACCTACTGAGTATAGCTCTGTCTGTATTTTTTCAGACTGTACCTTTTCTTTGGTTTCATTGAGATATTTTTCTACCACTTGCTCTAATGGAGCGATATTTGGGAAGTAGTTGGATTGTTTGAGACTCAATGACTGGATATTCTCTGCCTCATAGTGTAGGATTTGTGATCCTACTTGTAATTGACAGGGATGGTTGATAGTAATTATTCCTTGGCCTTCTATTTTTGAAGTTAGGAATTGTTGGGTACACTGAAGGTGTACATTTGTTGGTTCTATCAACGAGAATATCCACGAATTGGGGTTACTTAATTTGATAAGTAGGTCTCTGGGAGGTATTTGTGCTCTGAAATGGCACTGTGGCTCTTCCTTTAATGGGTTAAAGAGCAGCTTCACTATGCATTCTTTGGATATTGTGGCCTTTGTAACACGGGAATGCCTAGGTTAGCGATGTAAGTGTCCTCTTTGGAATATTGACTGATCTTTT
This sequence comes from Dioctria linearis, assembly GCA_963930735.1. NCBI lineage: Eukaryota > Metazoa > Arthropoda > Insecta > Diptera > Asilidae > Dioctria > Dioctria linearis. The sequence continues at coordinate 50,569,201 of OZ005744.1, forward strand.
GAAGGTTTTAAGATCTTGTATTTTTAGTAATAGAATATCTTGTGTCTGTACCTGGTGCGCTACGTGCGAGTACTGTATATCGGGTACCAATGATTGTTTTTTATTATGTGTATGGGAAAACTATGTACTCTATACAACTTCATTTGTGGTAGATTGAAAATCGGAAGTTGTATTCTAATAACTAATTTGTCTCGGACTAGACGAGCCTTTGTTTCCGCTGTCTGATATAGCAGGGAGAGCCAATTTTGTGCATCTGGACAAGTAGCGTTGGACTTGTGGTATATCTCTAATAAACTTTTGGGAGACACCACTAGCGGATGCAATTGATGACTTTTACTGGCGATTCTTATGTCGAGTAAGGCTTGCTGCCTGTACTCAATTTCGACAATTTGTAGCGTGAGGCTAGAAATTATTTCCTGCCTTAATTGTCTCATCAGTAAATCATCTGTTATATTTTGCATTCTATTTACCTGGAGATTTATTTGACGTTTTCTTTCCTGTAGAGATGTCAATGGCTTTTGGATTTGCTGTAGTGTAGTTTTGACTACACTGATCTGCTGCCTTTCCAGGTCGGCCAGTGCTTTTATATTTGTTTCGAGCTCCTCGAGTCAACTATATACCTCCTGTTCATTAGTGCTGTCCATGGTCCCGAATAGGTAGTGCATTTCATTGCCTATTCCATCGAAGATAGATCTTGTTGATCTTGATTTTGGGACCACTTCTCGAATGACACTTGTTCTCCTCTTGATATATGCTAAGAGAGAATGAACATGTTTTTGTTGAACCAGGCATAGCTCATCCGTTTGAGAGCGATTTGCACATAATCTATACACTAGGTGTTCCGCCTGTTCTGCCATATGCGTTTGGTTGTTCAGTTCCATTAGATTGATATCCGTTAGTATGTTCCATGTACTATGGTAGATTGTAATTTTCCTAAGTCCTCATACAGTATTCCTGAATTGTTCAGGGGACTTATTGCGTAGGGTTCCGTTTGTATTTGTCCCGTTGCCAGATAGAAACAGCATATTAACACCAAAATATGCTTCATGTTCTGTAGAAAATGAAGGATAGGCTTCATCAGTCAATTGGTCATACTAAATGATCTTGTGTGTAAAACTAGAAGATCTTAATTTAATTGTGGAATCTAGTATGGACTTAACTTATTTACTAACGTACTACTCATAATAGGGGTTCAAACGGTTGTTGTGTACGACAACCTGCCGCTTGCCTATTTTTATGGTAGTGTTTGTTGGACTGGGTACATTGATTACCAGATATGGGCCAACCCAGATTTGAGACAGTTTGTGTTTGCGGCTTTCACTTTTGAGGAGGACTTTGTCTCCTAGGTGGAAAGTGAGAGGCCTGACTGTTTTGTCGTATTATGCCTTTTGAGCGTTGTTTACTGGCTAAGAGATTTTTACGATCCGTGGCACACGATTTTTGGAGTATGTATTTGAGCATATGGTAATAACTTTCGTGGTTATAAACGCGTTCAAGTTCCCGTTTTAAATTAGTTGGGACATCCGCTGTGAAGCCGTACAGGCAGTCCATCGGGGTTAATTTAGTACCCTCGTGTACACTGTTATTGTACACGAATGCAGCGGTTCGTAGGAATTGATCCCATGTTTTGGGATTTTCGTCTACGATTGTACGCAGATATTCGATTAATGGTCTATGGGCTCCAGTGCTCCATTAGATTGTGGATGGTATGCGGAAGTTTGTAACTTCTTTACCTTTAGCAGTTTGCAGACCTTCTTGAATAGCTCACTCAGGAAATTAGTTCCTTGATCGGTGTTTATTCTCTTTGGAATGCGATAACGCGTGACAATCTCGTTGAAAAAGATTTGCGCCACCGTTACTGTTTCTCCGTTAGGTATGGCATACCAATTGACAAATTTGGTAAGGTTATCTGAAAAGTTAAGATATATTTATTACCTGATATGGTCTCTTCTAGTGGACCTACTATATCAAGGTAAACCTTATCGAAAGGTTGTTCTGCGATGTCCGTTATTAACATGGGCATCTTGAATTGTGGAGATGCTTTCATTGTTTGGCACTTAGGGCATTTTTTTCTGTACTTTTTTTTATCGCTAAGCATGTGTCTCCACCAGTACTTGCGTCTAATTCTTTTATAGGTCTTAAAGTCACCCTGATGGCCGCCGAAAGGATAGTCGTGGTAATCCTTTAGGATTGTTTGAACTTCCTTGGGGCTCGTGATTATCTCAGGTGCCTTGACTGGACTTATTTCATGTTCAAGCGTGGCAGGGGGTTGTATTTCCGCCTCTGGGGGTTCAATTTCTTTATCTTCCGCTGCCGTGGGCTGGACCTAGTATTGGCCTCTTGGGCTCTCTGTTTTTGAGCTCTGGTCACGGCGAAGCAATGAGCGGGTTTCTGCTTTTCTTTTTATTTGGGGGATTATTTTCCTCCACATCAGAGTCCATAGTGTGGTGGACTTGGGCTTGTACCGTTAAGGTGTTGCCTGTATAGTCTTCGTTTAATACTTGTGGAATGCGGCTTAATGCATCCGCATTAGTATTATACTTCCCTGGTTTGTATTCGATGGTATAATCAAATTCTGATAATTGGTGGTGAAATCTCACCAAACGGGAAGTGGGGTCTTTTACATTAAAGACACCTTTGAGAGGCTTGTGGTCAGTATAGACCGTAAATTTCCTGCCTTGGAGGTAGGATCGGAAATTTCTAGTTGCCCAGACTATAGCCAATAACTTCTTTTCAATAGTTTAGTAGTTTTTCTCGGCTTTGTTTAGCGTTCGGCTTGCATAGGCGATAGGCTGGTCTTTTCCCACTTCTCCTTGGGAAAGCACAGCGCCTAATGCTTCGTTGCTGGCGTCCGTTGTAAGATTGAAAGGTTTAGAAAAATCTGGATAGATTAAAAGTGGTGGTGAAATTAAATCATTTTTAATGCTTTGAAATGCTTCTTGGCATTTCTCGGTACAAGTGAATTTTACGTCCTTGCGGAGTAAATTCATAATTGGACGAACGATTTTTGAGAAGTCCGGAATGAACTTCCTGTAGTAATTGGCGAGTCCTAAAAAGGACTGAACTTGCCGTGCTGTTCTAGGAACAGGGAATGTTTGGACGCAGGCCGTTTTGCTGAGGTCTGGTATTGCACCTTCGTTATAGCATTTGTGCCCTAGGTAAACAACTTCTCGTCTGAAAAACTGGCACTTCTCTGGCTGCAGTTTGAGATTTTTCTCTCTCAATTTATTAAAGACTTTGCGCAGTTTATCATTGTGGTCATTTAGGTTCTTACCATAAATGACTATGTCCTGAAGATAAACGAAACATTCGAGGCCTTGTAGGTCTGTCAGAACGAAGTTCATGAGTCGTTGGAATGTAGCGGGAGCTCCTTTGATTCCGAATGGCATACGCTTAAATTCGTAGTGCCCGTAATTAGTGGTAAAAGCGGTCTTATGTCGATCTTTTTTGTCTACTAAGACTTGGTGATAGCCGTAGGCCAAATCGAGGGTGGTAAAGTACCTGACATGACCTAGTTGGTCAAGAATATCCTCGATTCGGGGTAGCGGAAATGCATCGCCAATTGTCTTTTCGTTCAATTTGCGAAAATCCACAACGACGCACCACCTTTTTTCACCATCGAGTCCCGCCTTTTTGGGGACTATTAATAAGGGTGAATTCCAAGGGCTAGTTTGGACTATCCCGTTGTCTAGCATTTCTCTTAATTGCTCGTTGATTACTTGTCTCTGGGTTTCTAGTAATCTGTAGGCCTTTTGGTTTATGGGCGCTTGATCTTGTATTAAATGGATATTGTGGGTGATAGCATTTGTATATGTTAGCTTATCACCTTTTAGAAAGAAGATATCATTGTACTCGTAACAGAGTTCGGATATCGAAGCATTTTCTTCCGCGTTTAGATTTGGGTCTAGGCTGAACTCTTGGTCTAGCCTGTTGACCGCGGAGTATGTGTGGGATCTTCATGATCTGGAAATAAGTATCTTACGTGTTGTAAGATAGCTGTATTTTCCGAAAAGCTTGCGTTTGTTTTAGGTTATTATTATTATTATTTTATTATTTATGAAAAGTACACAAGATTTCACAATCTTTTTAGCACAAAAACTTTTGGTAATACTTTCCGGTACATTTTATAAAACTAAATAAAAATATCCTAACTATACAAAAACTAAAATAAAATTAAAAATTGATAATTAAAAATTGAAATCTAAAGTAAAAACCTACTGAAATTAAGCAAAAATTTGGAAATAAACATAAAATAAAATAAATAGAAATAAACATAAAAAAAACAAGCAAAAAGAAACCAAGAAACTAAAGATTAAAAATTAAATAAAAAGAAAATTAAGAAATTATTGCCAAAGTACACGAAATACAAGAAAATATTAAGCATAACTGAAAAAAATTGAAAATTGAAAATTATAAAATTATAGGAATAATAAAATTATAAAAATTGTAAAAATTCTGAAAGTGAGCTACGCCGTGAGAACAAGAGAATAAGAGAATAGGAAAATAGATAAATAGAAAAATGGAAAAAGGGGAGGATCCTGATTAGATCCTTAAATGCACCGACAGATCGCGCGTTTTGATGACTAGGGGGAAGACTATTCCAGAGACGGGATAATGGGACAGGATAAGAGGCCTCCATTACTAATTTGTGAAAACGATGTAAAAAATTCCGATTGCGTTCCGAAGCTGTGTACTGGAAAAATTCACGCAAATAATACAGTTTGTTTGTACGTAATAAGCTATAAAAGTGAATCAGTCCTCTCTGCTTAAGATAATCTCGTATTGAGCAACCTAGTAATTTTGTGCTGTTATGGTCGTAGCGTATTGCACATAGCAATATGCTACATTGAAATACTGATGCATGTATGCCGGCCTTAAAGTAAACCGCAAACTGAACGCACCCGACCGAGAGAAATGCATTTCCTCACACTCAGGTGCAATGTTGACAGCAGACAGAAAAAGAAGAAGAAGATAATCGTTATCTTGTAAAATTTGCACACAGTACGGATGCGAGAAAGTGAAATGGAAAAATTCCGAAGACATCGAGTGAAGAATTAACCCCGCACGTAAGTTTAAATTCCCTTTTTATCACTATTATTCTCCTACTTTCATTTAATAAATATATTCTCCCTATTATCAGGAGAAAATTCAAGAAAACCCGTCAAAAATCCCATCAGCAGCATCAAAGTTGCCGCATACACGCCGTAGCGAGAACTAAGTCTCAAGCGCACACTTTAGTATCTTTTCCCATAAAACCAGGACAACTGCTACAGCTATAAACGTATTAAGATTCATCCAAGGGAATTACTGGTATCTGCCACCAGATCAACTAAATTTGGCAAGTTCCCCGACATCGAATACAATAATTACCACCTACTAATGTAGGATCTGAATCAGTGGAGCGGCCGTCATTGGATTATGTTCCAGTATCCACAGATCCGAAAGGCAAACCATCAGACGTATCTCTGTCGGAATCCAAACATCTGTCAACACTCCTTGGTGCCGCTAATCGAATAGCTAACAAAGGAAACGTTGTGTTCGTGCTAGGCGATACTTCCTGAGCGGTAAAATTCCCTATTTTATAAAATATGAAGGAATATAAGTTATGTTTATTTTTGACAATATACTTAAGCATGAAAATAGCAACTTTTTAACAAATTACTGCCAGTGGATGAGAACCCAGGTTACACAGTACAATGGCAGATTAGAAATTAGACAAGAGATTATTCCATAGTGCGGCGAGACTTATAACCTTCCTTTACGATTCAAATAATTTGAGAAATATTCGGCATTAAAAAAACATTAATATTAGGGAGATACATGTAAGCAACTAGGTATTGACCTGATGGCCTATATCTGAGAGAACGGAGAGTGTATGGACATAGATTACACGTCACATGTAGTCAAGAAAACTTATTAAAAACTTAGATTTAGTCTTAAAAAAGAATTTATATTAGGAGAATGCCTATAATTGTCACATCTCAGTAGTGAAGTAAATCAGGGAAACTAGCGTTAGAACCTCACGTACAATTAGTTCACCCCCCCCCCCCCCCATAAAGCTCCACTGCTCCTAGAGTCTACCTAGAAATACAAAATTGAAATTTACCAGAGCTCTAGTCCTTCTAATTAAAATTTTTTCGAGTTAAATTTCCAATCCTGATATTCATACACATAGTGAAGCGGATACATTTATTTTCTTAGAATATTACTCTGCAGGTCCTTGCTAGTCTTATTGAATCGGTTAAGAGATCGTTGTTGCCTTCGATCAGTTAAGCAATTATTTACTTGTGCTCACATGTTCCATTTTTCTTAGTTAGTTGCATTGCCAGATTATTGACTGAGTGACGCTTTATAGTAATATCGATTATACATATTTTGTCGAGTACTCCAACGACTACCAGTTTGTACATTTCTCATTTTCCATTTAGCGTAAGCGTTCTCTTTGTTTGGCCTTTTCAATTACCATTGTATTAGTGATATATTAATAGATATGTAAAAGAAAACAAAGCCTGTAGGATAAAGATTAAGACAAGATGCGTCAGCATTAGAGCGGTCTTATAAAAAGTTCGATGATGTACAGTAACCATCTCACACGTTTACCTGAAAACTAAAAAGGAACTACAAATAAAATCAAAATAGTAAACTTTAACATGATAAAACGTTGGAGGCCTGAAAATAATCATTACCATGGGTACGAATTAATGAAACTAATACCAAGACCTATAGCTCTCTCACTAACTCTAAGTCAAAAAGTACACTAAAGTATATTTCAAATATAAAATAACTTCACCCAAAAGATAAAATCAAAAAAAGACAAATTTAAAACAAAATATTCTAAACTTGACAATATAATTAACAAATGTTTACGATTAGACACGAATACTAATACTCTTCTAATAAATAAAATCATTATAACTATTTAAAATATCAAAAACAAAGGAAAACAGAATGAATCAAATTGAACCTTTCAGCAAATAGATCGCGATATCAGGGTTCCACATGATAGATCAACGGCTTAGTACGTGATTATCGAACTTTTTATTAAAATAGCACTTACCTGGATTTACCTATTCGTTTTTGTACATTATTTTTCTTCGGCGAATTTCATCATGTCAAACACACTTTTAGTATCGCTTTTCTTTAATTATTAAACTATATATATGTATATATACAATTTATATTACCTTCATTAGAATTAACTTAGGTCTAGGCATTTAGAATAAGTACATAATCCGGTGTAACCTTTAAAATTACGTGTTTGAATTATAACGTCGAAATGAAGTACTGAGAGCTTTTATTTCTCCTTTCACGTTTCCGGCGGCCCTCTCTCGTTTAGTATGAAGGTCAGCTAGGTTCGCCTAGTCTCCCTCTCTCTTGTAGCGCATCAAACATTTCATAGATGCACATACAAAAGAAAAAAAAAAGAAAAAACAAGCATAAGCAAGAATTCAAGTTCAATAATTTCATTTACATATACTTTCGTTCATAAATTGAACAATGTGAATTTCGTGAACTTGCAAAGGCAATGCACTTCGGTGCAGCACACCTCAGTTTGCTGACACGACATTTCACACCATTCAACCTCAATGAACCCGAATGCTTGAAAAGCTTGGAATGTGCATTGCGGCAAATTCTTGTATGAATTTGCGAATTGTTGATTGCGCTACTCCAGGTCAATAATCTATTTTGCAATGTATTGCAATGAATTGATTATTTGATAGATTTATACGTTAGGTAGGGGTAGCGAATAAAAATATAAATAAGTTGATTTTGAATAAAGAAGGGACAGTACGTTTTAGAGAAGAAAAGTGTTTAACTGTTAATTCCTATCTCTATTAAATTCGGCAGTCTTTGACGCCATACAGTGTGCGGATATCGGCTGAGCATTCTCGCCTGCACTACACCAAGATATTCGGCTGAGCAATCTCGCCAGAAGATGGGGCAGTCTCTGACGCCTTCAGATACTAATATCGGCTGAGCATTCTCGCCTGCACTATACCAAGATATTCGGCTGAGCAATCTCGCCTGAAAATAAGCCAGTCTCTGACGCCTTCAGATAATAATATCGGCTGAGCTTTCTCGCCTGAAGCTATAGGCAGCAGCTATCTACAAGTATACATTGGGCGACGGTTAGGTCAAGGCAGCCATCCGGAAGCTTAAGTATATCCACTACGTGGCGCCTTGATATAACCATTACATGGCGACCCTGCACCACGGACCAGGAAAAAGCAGAATCCAAGAAGAATTACATCAACAAATAACTAGAAATCCAGACGCGGGACCAAAACCAATAACATTAGAAGAGTATACAGCCAGGCAAACACAGAGACCACAGCCAGAAATAATCCGACAACTCCAACAACGACCAAAAAGGACAAGGGCAGGAAAAGCTGTGAAACACAGGAAGGAAATAGCAAATTTATACCGGTTGGCGAATTTGTCTATAACTAAGAAGGAGAAGCACTCTTTCCTCGAGACGGTCAACAAGAAAAAACAGGAATTCCGAAGAAGTAATGGGATCCAAGGAGTCAAAACCAACGAATATCGTGGCAAACAACGCAGCAGCAGCAACGACCACAAACCTATTCGTCAGCACCTTTGAGGACCACATCCTAGACATCAAGTACCTACTGATTACCATGATCTTAATTATTGTTGTAACCATAATTTATAATTACTTAAAAAAAAAATAAACTCCATAATTAATAAGAAGGTCAGCAAAACTATACAAGTATGAAATGATATGTATATATATAATTGCATAAAATAAATAAATATAATCCACGATATGACGTAGTTTTATAATGAAAAAACTAACAACTATACTAAAAGAACTAGAAAGAATATTAGAAAATTTTAAGAAGACTCCATACAGAGAATATAGTGCAAAAAATCTGTTAACGAAAAGAGATAAAACAGATGAATTAAAAGCTGAATTCAGAGAGAGATACAGTGAACTGTCAAAAGTAGACAAACAGATCAGTCAGCCAATAATAGATAAATTTCAGGTAGCATACGAACAAGTAACAGCACTCATCAAGAACAAAACAAAAGAAATTGTAACAGAAGAAGACGACAACGACGAGACAGACACGAATAGTGATTCAAGGAGTAAAACTCCCAGGAACTCTGAAAGTGCTAAATTCAGCAACATGGCTTTGTTTGACATGGCAACAACGATAAAAATCGTAACTGAGTTTGATGGAGATCCGAAAAATCTCACAAACTTCATAAACTTAATAGAATTCCTTCACGATTCTATAGAGAGCCCAGAGGAAAAGAAAAAGTTAATTAACTTTGTGATTAAGACAAGAATTTCACAAAAAGTACGCAACAAAATCTGCAACGAACCAACACCGATAACACTGTTGGAACTTCGGACACTATTCCAGAGGATATTCAAATCTAATAAAAATCCTCTTAAGATTCAAAGTGAGTTAGCTAAAAGCTACCAAGGTGAAAGACCAGTACAAGACTTCGCAAACAAGATCGAATCACTGGCAGCAGAACTAAACAACATTCAGATAATTGAACAAGTTGAGGAGAACCGGCAAATAATTGCTAAACTGAATGATCAGTTAGCACTAAATGCTTTTAAGTCAGGCTTAAGAGAACCATTTAGATCCACAGTATTTGCAGCACAACCCAAAACCTTATCAGCCGCTGTACAGCTTGCGACAGAGATTGATGCTGATAACAGACAATCAGGAAACATTTGAGATTCTCCTCACACCCAACGCGATTCACAAATTACAATCGCAACCAAAGCTTTCACTCAAACATCAATAGAAGAGGACATAGCTTTCAAGTTAACAGAAACTCACGAGGGAACCAATACAACACGAATTACCAAAATCAATCAAGAAGGAACATCTACAACCCATCAAGACAAAGTCACAATGAAAACAGAATACAATTTAACAATGCACGCACACAGAATAGAACAAATAGAATTCCAGAAACGCGGAATCAGAATCGTCCATTTAGACGAATAAATGTGTTGAATTCGGGAAACGGACAAGGAGTCCCCGAAACACAATTTTCAGGGGACAACGAATATTAGACCCACAATGTATGAAGATACATAAATTCACGGTCAAGAATCTGACCAACTATGTAAATATAAAAGGCGATGCAACATCAAGGAATGCATCATGGTTTATAGACACGGGAGCAGATATATCGATAATTAAGAAAACTAGCTTAATAAACTACTTAGAAATAAGAAAAGAATCCTGCAGAATAACAGGAGTAACTGATGGTGAAATCAAAACAGTAGGAACAATAAACATAAAATTTAAGATCGAAGGAGATCTAATAGAGCACAAACTGCATGTAGTAGAAGACAACTTTCCAATATCAACTGATGGATTAATTGGACTAGACTTCTTGACCAAATTCGGATGCAAATTGGACTACGAACAATACATTTTGACAATTTGCACAGAAATTAATAACATTGAGATACCGATCATGACTAAGATCCCAGAAGTAAAAACCATAACAATTCCAGCAAGATCGCAAATGTATCAAGCAATGGACATTAAAGTAAAAGAAGATAGCATAGTTTTGAGCCAAGAACTCCAGGATGGAATTTTTATTGCAAATGCCTTAATACCAGCAAAAGGAATCGTTCACGTCAAGCTGCTCAATACACTAGAGCAGGACATCAGTATCAAACTACCGCCACTAAGAATTGTGCCTCTCACAGAATACCACTTCATAAGGAAGGTGAAATCAATAGATAACGATAACGATAAACGTTTCGAAAAACTAAAAAAGGAATTAAACATAAATAACCTAGACAAAAAAGCAAAAGACTCACTGTTCGAAATATGCAAAAACTATTCAGATATATTCCATCTAACGGGTGACACACTAACAATGAATAACTTCTACACACAAAAGATAAGTATGACAGATCATACTCCAATCTACATAAAGAAGTACCGCTTGCCACAAGTGCAAGGCGATGAAATAAATTAACAGGTAGATCAGTTACTAGAAGAAGATATAATAGAACCCTCAACAAGCCCATACAACGGCCCTTTACTAGTAGTTCCAAAAAAAGGAACTAAAGATGAGAATAAATGGAGAATGGTAGTCGATTTTCGACAATTAAACAAAAAGATAATGGATGAAAAATTTCCATTAACCAGACTCGAAGACATCCTAGACAATCTGGGGAGAGCAAAATACTTCTCAACCCTAGACCTCAAAAGTTCTTTTCACCAGATCGGATTGCACCCACAATCACGACCTGTAACTGCCTTTTCGACCAACAAAGGTCACTACCAATTCAAAAGACTACCTTTTGAATTAAAGATCTCCACTAACAGCTTTCAAAGGATGCTTACAGTAGCTTTAGCAGGTTTAGATGCCGAGACATTTTTGTATGTCGACGACATAATAATTTTTGGATGCAGCTTGCAGCACCACAACAGAAACCTATGCAAAACTTTCGACCGATTGCGTCAATATAACCTCCAATTTAATTCAACAAAAATGCAACTTCTTGCAAACAGAAGTGGTTTACTTAGGCCACCTGATCACCAACATGGGAGTAAAAACAGACCCCACAAAATTCGATAAGGTGACCAATTATCCAAAACCCACAAATGCAGATGAAGCAAAAAGATTTACGGCCTTCTGTAACTACTTCAGAAGATTCGTACCCAATTTTGCATCCATAGCCAAACCCTTAAATCTTTTAGCCCGCAAGGACACACCCTTCATCTGGACAGAGGAATGTCAAAAAGCTTTTGACACCTTGAAACAGAAACAAACCAACCCACCGATATTACAATATCCAGACTTTTCAAAACAATTTGTCTTAACGACAGACGCATCAAATATTGCATTAGGCGCAATTTTGTCTCAAGGAGAGATAGGCAAAGACCTACCTATTTCCTACGCGAGCAGAACTCTAGATAAACATGAATTGAAGAAACCAATTATAGAAAAGGAACTTCTAGGAATACACTGGGCAATAAAGCACTTCAAACCATACTTGTATGAAAAAAAATTCACAGTCGTGACTGATCACAGACCTCTAGTAAGTTTGTTTACACACAAGGATCCATCATCAAAGATGACAAGAATCCGTTTAGAACTATCTGAATATGACTTCGACATAATATATAAAAAGGGTTCACTGAATACAAATGCAGACGCACTATCCAGAATAAAGCTCAACTCGGATTTGCTTAAAGAAATGACACCAACAGCGCAGATTAAGATAACAACGAGGAATAGATCAAAAGAAGCAAAAGAATCAGCAGCATGCGAAAAAACTGAAGATATTGAAAGTGTCGATGAATCGTCACGCCAACTTTTCATCTATGAATGCACCTCAATCTCCGAAATAAGAAATGTAAGACAATTAAAATTCATAAAGATAAATAAGGACGTCCAAAAAAGAAACTATAATGAAAAGAAGAGTATACTCATATCAAAAAAGGAAGTTGCAATCGAGTACTGCGATAATCCGAATCTGAACTTAGGATCGATATTGGAGAAGCTGACTCACGCGATGATTGACAACCAAATTCAAATGCTAGCAATCTCAAAAGAAGAAGAAATATTTAAAAAAGTCGACATGGAAGAATTTAAGAAGAAATTTAATGATCTGCAGAAGCGAATTAAAATAAAAGAAAAGAAAAGTTTGCGCATAATAATATTTAAACCCCCAAAAAGGATAGTGAACAGGGAAGAACAACTGAGCATAATCAAACAATTTCATGACACCCCACACACAGGAGGACATTCAGGAGTCAAACGCACAATTAACAAGATTAAACAAAGATACTGTTGGAAAAATCTCAGCAGAACGGTCAAAACTTACGTAAACGACTGTGAGAAATGCAAGTGCAATAAAATAATAAGGAACACCAAAGAAAGAATGGTAGAAACAAACACACCAAGTCAAAGTTTCGAAATATTAGAAGTTGACACGGTAGGACCCATGAACCAAAGTAAATTCTACAGATACATTCTGACATGTCAATGTCAACTAACCAAATATGTAGAAGCATTCCCCATGGAAAATAAAGAGGCCAAAACAGTCGCAAAAATATTAGTCGAAAAAATAATCTTAAAATATGGATCATTCAAAATCTTAAAAACGGATCTAGGCACCGAATTTGTCAACCAATTAATCGCAGAAGTATGCAAAATTTTCAAAATAACCCAAGTAACCTCAACTCCGTTTCACCACGAAACTCTAGGAGCCATCGAAAGGAATCATCGAGTACTAAACGAGTACCTATTATCAATAGTCCAGAATGCTGAATGGGATGAATGGTTACCATATTACACATTCTGCTTGAATATCACACCTCATTCCGAAACCAAAATATCACCATACGAACTGATATTCGGAAAATTAACCTCGCTTCCAGACACCATGGATCAAAATAGAACAGATCCGATTTATAATCTAGAAGATTACTCAAAAGAATTGAAGTTTCGCCTGCAAGAAAGTCAAAAAATAGCTAAAGCACTATTGGAGAATTCTAAAAAGAAAAGAAGCAGGAAATCTGATGAAAAAACTAACCCACTAAAAATTAAGATAGGAGATAAAGTATTATTAAAAGTAGGAAATAAGAGAAAGAATGAACCTCCATATAAAGGTCCATATATTGTAATTGATACAAATAACGTTAATACTAAGATAAAGATAGATAAAATAATAAAAGAAGTACACAACAATAGGTTGAAAAAAATTTAAAGTTCACCATAAGTATCATGTAACAATTAAAATAGCTATATGGATAAGAATGAATTAAAGAAAGCATACAAATTATTTTATTAGTAATGTAAGATAGAAAACTATATCATAAGAATAAAACAAAAATTTTCCTCTAATCAAGCAAAATTTTTTTTTCCATAAGAGGAGGGATGTAGCGCATCAAACATTTCATAGATGCACATATAAAAAAAAAAAAAGAAAAACAAGCATAAGCAAGAATTCAAGTTCAATAATTTCATTTACACATATTTTCGTTCATAAATTGAACAATGTGAATTTCGTGAACTTGCAAAGGCAATGCACTTCAGTGCAGCACACGTCAGTTTGCTGACACGACATTTCACACCATTCAACCTCAATGAACCCGAATGCTTGAAAAGCTTGGAATGTGCATTGCGGCATATTCTTGTATGAATTTGCGAATTGTTGATTGCGCTACTCCAGGTCAATAATCTATTTTGCAATGTATTGCAATGAATTGATTATTTGATAGATTTATACGTTAGGTAGGGGTAGCGAATAAAAATATAAATAAGTTGATTTTGAATAAAGAAGGGACAGTACGTTTTAGAGAAGAAAAGTGTTTAACTGTTAATTCCTATCTCTATTAAATTCGGCAGTCTTTGACGCCATACAGTGTGCGGATATCGGCTGAGCATTCTCGCCTGCACTACACCAAGATATTCGGCTGAGCAATATCGTATGAAGATAAGGCAGTCTCTGACGCCTTCAGATAATAATATCGGCTGAGCTTTCTCGCCTGAAGCTATAGGGAGCAGCTATCTATCTAAAAGTGTACATTGGGCGACGGTTAGGTCAAGGCAGCCATCCGGAAGCTTAAGTATATCCACTACGTGGCGCCTTGATATAACCATTACACTCTCTTTACAGGTCAGCTAAGGGACTTTGGACAATTGTGCCACCCAAAGTCAATGGGAGGATGGGGTTTGACAAGGAAGGCAGACCATCTGCGCCTTCATTGGAATGTAGGTAAGTGACGTAAAGGTCCCTTCAGGACTGAGTGAGTGCCAGGTTTTTGTATGTAGGCACGAGGAATTTTTTTTGTACTATGGTTGGTGACAGCGGCAGGTTTTCGTTGGGAACCCCCCCCCCCCCCCCCATCTCTACACCACATAGCCGAGGTGCTAGCGTGACGCCCTGTATCAACGATGTTCTCCGAGTGATCTGTCAGCTCATGCTGGCAGTCTGGACTTAACGTCCGAAGTACATCACTCTTCTTCTAAACCACCATAACAAAAATGGCGCCCAACGTGGGGCCACCTCAATTAGACTTCGTTAGTCTAAGTATGACTTTTACTGAGGATTGTGATTACTTCGAGAGATGGGCATTTGGCTGTCAGCTAAATAGCCTGACTCGGTAACCGCATAATCAGTGGAAGTTATATGCAGACCGGGGTTTAATTGTTTGTATTAGTTGATTTATGTAGAGTAACGTAACGTTGTAAAGTTTTTGAAGGTTTTTGAAAGTTTTTGATTAAAGTAAAGTCAAGTTTTTCTGAAAGTTTTTTTGAAAGTTGCAGTTCAGCTTTCGGTTTGACTTCGGTCAAGCCTCAAGCCTGAACAGTTTGTCGAATTGTTTTTGAAAGTTTTTGAAATGTTTTTGAATTTGATCTTTCCCGCTGGCCTTCTGCCATGGAAATGGTAGGTGGCTCCACAAAAAAGAATTTTTTTCTTGATTGTGTGCTCACGGACAACTGTTCTGTTGGGTTGGGCTGGCTGGACAGAGTTATGAGTCTGTGAGACGACTTTTGGCTTCCAGCTAAATGGTTGACCAGGCTCATGACTCTGTCCGGTTGGCGGACTAGCTGGACATGATGATCCGGTGAAGAGGAGAGGAAGAGTTCTCGGAGGATTCAAGTGATGCTGGAGATCCTCAGTAATGAGGAGTTGGCATACTGCTAACTACCTGGCTGAAGAATCTCTAGTAGCATTCTCAGCCTTTGACACCTCCATCTTGACCTTTCCCAAAGTTCTGTGAGAACCCAACCAAATTTTCATGCACTAATCACGTCACTTGCCTGTATCCTGTTTCTGGCCTTTAAAGAGACTTCTTATGGTGGGTGTTAACTTCGGGAACTGAGGGAGAGATTGAATGATTTTCGTTAAAACTTTTTTTTGCAACGCTTAATTTGATTTTTGTAATCTCTTTGGATTTTCGCTTTTCCTGAACTCTTAGAAGAAAATTTCTTTCAAAAAGTTGCTATTGCTTCTGAACTTTGGATTTTTGAAATTAGTATTTACATGGTCTTGATTTAAGAAGCCTTGATTAACTTTTCAAGTCCTTGGTTGTTTTGAATCTCAACTTCTTCGAACGTTTGGGAAATTGTCTGAATTTTAGTATTTCGCCCAAACCTTCGACTTGAAAATAGTATTTAGCCATCATCACATTGTGAAGTGCGTGTCTCTTCCGAACTTTCAAATTTCTTGAATTTTTTTTTGGGATAACTATTCCAAACCCTGATTTGAATTTTTTTCTTGATTTACGTCTAACTTCATAATGGCTACACAGAGGACACCACCTCCTAGGCAGAACGGTGTGACTATGTTGCGTGAGCGATGCACGATCTGTAGAGACATAAGTTGGTCAGGTGAACAGAAACCAGTCATGACCACGTGAGGACATGTCTTTCATGAGGCATGTATCCAGACCTGGATAGGCGAGCATTCCAGTTGTCCTAACTGTAGACGTCGCCTCACACCGCAGGACCTCACGGGTTATACTGGGACCTTACCAAAACAACCGAAAAAGACGAAGCCGGCCAGGCGCGACTCATTGCCGATCATTGAACTGCCTGACTTTGACTTATCACCTCCGAATCGACGATCCTTGTCTCCAGGAAGGCCTGACGTGCATTCAAGGACCTTTTTGAACCCGGGTACTAGAAAAGACAGTCCGAGGCGGACAGCTCAAGACCACAACACTTCAGCTGCTACTGATGCGCTGATAGCAGGCTTGAGCATAAGAATGGAGGACCTGATAAACAAAGGTCTCAACCAGGGCTTAAATGTTTTGCGGTCTCAGATAGGGGATAGTATCCGACAACAAGTAGTGGCAGCAATGCCGCCAGTGGATTTCGCACGACGTCCTTCGTCTAGGAGCAAACAGAGGCCATCGAACGATTTCCCCAATCGGAGCAGGCAATCGTTTCCAAGACCGTCACCACCTTTTGGTCAGCTTTTTGGTCAACCTTTTGGTCAGCCTTTTGGTCAGCCTTTTGGTCAGCCTACCAGTCAGCCCAGGCCGAACTTTATACCACCTCAACCCCCTCCACCATCTATTCGTGTCCCTGCAAATGGAGGACAACGACGATCGGGCAGTCCTATCAGGAGATGGAACCTGACTTATAATGGAAATAACTCAGAACTCTCTGTCGGCGAATTCATTTTTAGAGTTGAAGCGCTCACGCACTCCACTCTAGAAGGGTATTTCGGTTTGCTAGTAAGAAACATGCTTACGCTACTAACAGGACTAGCGAAGGACTGGTACTGGTCGCTATTACGGCATAATCCATTTCCGACTTGGGAAGTCATCAAGACGGGATTGTACACTGAATGGGGAACGCCCAAGGACGATCTGAAAATTAGATTTCGACTGATGTCCAGAAAGCAAAAGTCTGGTGAACTGTTCGCTATGTATCACCATCATTTAGGGTTGCTTCGCGATCAGCTACAGAACTCTATGCCAGACCAAGAATTTCTGGAGATTGTCAAGTTGAATCTCTTACCGAAGATTGAGGAAAAAATATGTTTACATCCCACTGAAACGATAGGACAGCTGAGATCGCTTGTTACGCGTATCCAAGCTACTCAGAAGCGCATCGCGATGGCAAGTAGCTGGAACGCTTATCGCGTACAAAGAGTCAGTGAGGTGGATGGATATCATTCGACGGAGGCTGAATTGAACACGTCATCTGAACGCAGTGAGAAAGCTTTACTATCTGCCATTTCAACCCCTAAAAATGTAACCTGCTGGAACTGTGACCAGCCCGGTGACTTTTACCAAGACTGCCGGCAGGAACGACAAGTTGTGTTTTGCTATGGATGCGGACGCAAGAACACCTTCAAACCAGATTACAGTCAATGTCAACAGAAAAACTTCAGACGGGTCGGGAATACCACCACCTCTTTCCGACCAACGTCGACACCTCGAGCAATCAATGCATCGAACAAGGAGGAAGGTCCGCTCCATTAGCAGACCACAATGACGAATCTTTGAATTGTCCACTGATATCATTCAGTGATTCTGATGAGATCAGTAAAACACCTGATAGTACGAACATTTCATTGAGGGGACGGAGAATCTGATAGACTTCTCCGCAGGTCTTCAAGCTCCCATTTCCACTTCTGGGGAGCCTATTACATTATTAGACACTTCTTTGGAAGAGTCTTTAATTTTCGATGTCCCGATAAGACCGACAGCACTTTTAGCTGACAAAGTTATTGAGCAGGAGGTTTGGCCTCATGTCATTTCTATAATAAAACGGCCACCAAGCTCTGTTATGATGAGTAGGCGTGAGCCTGTTTTACATCCGCTGACGCCGTATCATACGCGGCTGCAGAAATACAATGCAGCAAGAGACCGAATCTTCTCCTCGGTAGCGGAGTTAGCCGAAATAATGTTTCCTGACTGGGATATGAGACCGAAAAAGATAAGATCTACCGTTCGTTGGCGGGAATACTGCCGACGGATGAGGCTGGAAAGAAAAAAATTGGCACAGATTTCCGTGTCGATGCCAGACGACATTCGGCGGTACGCCGAAGTAAAGCTGCTCGGGCGAACTGAGACTGGATTACTTGATAGTGGTGCACTGTCAGTATTCTAGGTCAGGGAGCTCTAGAGAAGCTTGCAGGAGCAGATGTCGAATGGAAGAACTTGGATGTCACTTTCCGTGATAAGACCCAAAACGTGCGTTTTTACGTGGTTCCTGGGCTCACACAGGCACTATATCTTGGAATAGACGTCTTGCGTCTTTTGGGTTGGCGCCAGATGTCCTGGGTATAGTCGCAGAAGTGAATCCAAGTGTAATAGCTACTTCTGACACCGACTGCCATATTCTTTCTAGTCTTGAGCAACAACGCTTAGAAGCCACTAAACAGCTGTTCCCCTCTTTCGCCTCTTTGGGAGTGGGAAAAACATCACTGGTCACTCACTAGATTGAAACGAATGACGCTGTCCCGATAAAACAGCGTTTTTATCCGATTTCGCCGGCAGTACAAAGTTTGATGGATGCTGAGTTAGAGAGAATGCTATCGCTGGGTGTGATGGAGGAGAGCCAGAGTCCTTGGAGCTCTCCAGTTGTTCTGGTAAGGAAACCTGGAAATGTCCGGCTTTATTTTGATGCCAGGAAGGTCAACTCTGTTACAAAGAAGGATGCCTATCCGCTTCCGCAGATAGACGCACTTCTGAGTCGACTTCCTCCGGCAAACTACATAACGAGCCTGGACCTAAAAGACGCATTCTGGCAGATCCCACTGGACGCTGATTCTAGAGAGAAGACCGCTTTCACAGTACCTGGTCATCCTCTCTATCAGTACACAGTGATGCCATTTGGCCTATGCAACGCTCCACAAACTATGTGCCGCCTCATGGATAAAGTCATTCCTTTCGATCTTCGTGAGAACGTTCTCGTCTATTTAGACGATTTATTAATTCTGTCATCAGACTTCGACAATCATCTTACACTGCTAGCCCGTGTAGCGGATTGTTTGAGGAAAGCTGGCCTCACTATCAATGTCGAGAAGAGTAAGTTTTGTATCAAAGAGACCAAATACTTGAGATTCATTGTTGGAAAGGGAGGTATGCGCACTGACCCTGACAAAATTTCAGCCATAGTTGACTATCCGTCACCTAAAACTGTGCGGCAGGCCCGACGCCTACTAGGTATCGCGGGATGGTACAAACGGTTTATTCCAAACTATACTGATTTAACTGCCTCCATTACAGACACCTTGAAAAACCCCAGTCAGTTCAAATGGACACCAGAAGCCCAGACGTCTCTTGATCTACTTAAACAAAAACTTACTTCTGCTCCGTTGCTAGTGAGTCCAGACTTCACCAAACCGTACGTTATCCAGTGCGATGCGAGCCAACAAGGTATTGGAGAAGTGCTGCTTCAACTAGATGACGATGGCCACGAGAAGCCGATAGCCTATGTCTCGAAAAAGTTGAACTCAGCACAGAGGAATTACACCGTTACAGAGCAACAATGCTTAGCTGCAATCTTGAGCGTACAGAAGTTCTGGCCCTTCATAGAACTTATGCCGTCTAAGATAGTGACGGATCATGCGAGCTTGAAATGGCTGATGTCTCAAAAGAACCTCAGCGGTAGACTTGCACGGTGGAGTCTGAAGCTTCAGGGCTTCGACTTCACTATTGAGCACAGAAAAGGAAGCCTGAACGTCGTCCCTGATGCGCTGTCACGCATTCATTGTGACAGCCTGAGCACACACGAAGATCCTGGCCCGGAAGTTGACCTTAGTTCTCCATATTTCAACTCGATGGAATATGAGGAGCTGAAGCATAAGGTTAAAACGACTGCTGACAAACTACCATATCTTTGCGTCAGGGATGACTTCGTTTATATCCGGACTGTTCCGAGAACAGGCCATCCTATTCAGGAGGAAGAAGCTTGGAAGCTTTGGATTCCACGGGGCCTTGTCACCGACGTAATTTCAAGAGCTCATGATCCGCCACTAGCTTCACACGGAGGTATAAGGAAAACACTGGAACGTCTGCGAAGACATCTGTACTGGCCACGAATAACAGTTGATGTCAGAAATTACGTAGGCACCTGTGACGTGTGTAAGGAAACGAAAGCTCCCAAAACTACTTTACGACCACCTATGAGAGTCCAGTCTGTGAGAGAACGACCATGGCAGAAGCTGTACATCGATTTTCTAGGTCCATGTCCTCGGTCAGTAAAAGGAAACGACTGTAATCTGATAGTTCTTGACCACCTTTCAAAATTTCCGATTCTCAAGCCTATGAGAAAAGCGTCTTCACTCAAAGATTACTGGAAAATTATGGGGTGAAGCACATGCGAACGGCAGTTTACTCGCCGAATGCAAACGCCTCAGAGTGAGTAAATCGGTCTCTATTGTCGGGGATTAGAGCATATATCAAGAAGGAACACACGAGATGGGATGAGAAACTAAGCCAAATAGCTAGTTCCTTCAGGAGCTCTTTCCATCAAGCTACGCTGCTGGTTTCTCTCCCTATCGAATACTATTCGGTCAGCAAATGATAGAACATGGCAGCTCCTATTCCATCTTGAGGAGTCTCGGAACTCTTAATGAGCCATTGAGAGTAGGTGCAGAAGACAAGATGAGATTGATCCGTGCGAGAGTGCAGGAAAATTTACAGCATGCATTCGAACAGGGTTCACGAGCCTACAATCTCAGGGCGAAACCTGTCGAATTCAAAGTTGGTCAAGAGGTATTTATACGAAATTTTGCCCAATTTTGCCCAAAGCAATTTTCAACAGCAGACTAGTGCTAAACTGGGACGAAAATTTGTCAAATGTCGGGTTCGAGCCAAGAAAGGAAATTCCCTACACGAGCTTGAAGATCTGCAGGGAAAACTGTTAGGAGTCTATCACGCCAAAGACATCAGGCAGTGATATCCAGTCTCAAAGTGTCATCTATCTATTGTCACGTTTATTCCTTGTAGCCCTAAGAAGGCATCCAGCCAGCTTCACTGGTAAACTATAGGATATCGCGAAGCCCTCCTATTGCCCCGTCAATGGTGGGTGATATACCTGTTGGAATCCATTCCCATATTCGGCAGTCAGCATGTCACTACTTCGACGACGCCTTGGAGGCACACCCTTGAACAATCGCGGTCTGAGATCAGAGCGAGATGTTGCGCCAGGAAAGCTTAGCTATCAGTTCTTTAGGTTGCTGATTGCGAGGCTTCCTCAGCATCTCGGTGAGGAAAGGCATAGAGACATCGACCGGCTGGATTTTTTGGGTTACCAGCCTGTCGATATGGCTTTGGCTTCCCGCACAGAGAGGGACGTCGAGGTCTGGTCGAAGACTGGCGAGACTTCAGGGATGTGTCCTCGATGCGTCAGCGGTCGAATTTAGCACGAGTGATGAGGAATACGCATTGGGTCGCGGGTCGCGACACATATTGAGCGCCCGCAGTGATGAGGCCTATGTTTAAGGCCGGCTAGCTCAGTCGACCATTTTGCAGCGTCGTCTGAACCACGGGTGGTGTAGACCATTCTGCATTGTTATGGTCGTAGCGTATTGCATATAGCAATATGCTACATTGAAATACTGATGCATGTATGCCGGCATTAAAGTAAACCGCAAATTGAACGCACCCGACCGAGAGAAATGCATTTCCTTACGCTCAGGTGCCATGTTGACAGCAGACAGAAAAAGAAGAAGAAGATAATCGCTATCTTGTAAAATTCGCACACAGTACGGATGCAAGAAAGTGAAATGGAAAAATTCCGAAGACATCGAGTAAAGAATTAACCCCGCACGTAAGTTTAAATTCCCTTTTTATCACTATTATTCTCCTACTTTCATTTAATAAATATATTCTCCCTATTATCAGGAGAAAATTCAAGAAAACCCGTCAAAAATCCCAGCAGCAGCATCAAAGTTGCCGCTTACACGCCGTAGCTGGGGAATTGCGAGAACTTTAGTACACACTTTAGTATCTTTTCCCATAAAAGCAGGACGACTGCTACAGCTATAAACGTATTAAGCTTCATCCAAGGGAATTACTGGTATCTGCCACCAGATCAACTAAATTTGGCAAGTTCCCCGACATCGAATAGAATAATACCACCTACTAATGTAGGATCTGTATCAGTGGAGCGGCCGTCATTGGATTATGTTCCAGTATCCACAGATCCGAAAGGCAAACCATCAGATGTATCTCTGTCGGAATCCAAACATCTGTCAACACTCCGTGGTGCCGCTAATCGAATAGC
>OZ005744.1:50592119-50702119 GCA_963930735.1 Dioctria linearis
ACTTGACAATATAATTAATAAATGTTTACGATTAGACACGAATACTAATACTCTTCTAATAAATAAAATCATTATGACTATTTACAATATCAAAAAAAAGGAAAACAGAAGGAATCAAATTGAAACTTTCAGCAAATAGATCGCGATATCAGGGTTCCACAGAATAGATCAACGGCTTAGTACGTTCCAATCGTGATTATCGAACTTTTTATTAAAATAGCACTTACCTGGATTTACCTATTCGTTTTTGTACATTATTTTTCTTCGGCGAATTTCATCATGTCAAACACACTTTTAGTATCGCTTTTCTTTAATTATTAAACTATATATATGTATATATACAATTTATATTACCTTCATTAGAATTAACTTAGGTCTAGGCATTTAGAATAAGTACATGCTCCGGTGTAACCTTTAAAATTACGTGTTTGAATTATAACGTCGAAATGAAGTACTGAGAGCTTTTATTTCTCCTTTCACGTTTCCGGCGCCCTCTCTCGTCTAGTATGAAGGTCAGCTAGGTTCGCCTAGTCTCCCTCTCTCTCTTTACAGGTCAACTAAGGGACTTTGGACAATTGTGCCACCCAAAGTCAATGGGGGGATGGGGCTTGGCAAGGAAGGCAGACCATCTGCGGCTTCATTGGAATGTAGGTAAGTGACGTAAAGGTCTCTTCAGGGCTGAGTGAGTGCCAGGTTTTTGTATGTAGGTATGAGGATTTTTTTTTGTACTATGGTTGGTGACAGCGGCAGGTTTTTGTTGGGAACCCCCCCCCCCCCCCCACTCTCCGCCGCATAGCCGAGGTGCTAGCATGCCGCCCTGTATCAACGCTGTTCACCGAGTGATCTGTCAGCTCATGCTGGCAGTCTGGACTTAACGTCCGAAGTACATCACTCTTCTTCTAAACCACCATAACAGTGCGGTAAGGTGAAACATGGTCGAACCTACGAAGTCCATAAATGAAGCGGATACAATCGTTAAAGGCAACTTCCATCTTGCGAAGACAAACGCTATCGAGTTTAGGATATATCAAACTGCCAAAGGTAAAGTCTGGTAGAATTAAGGTTTTAACCGGTTTTGAGCGGATTTCGAGCGATAATGAGTCAGAAGAGAGCGAGAGCCTACGAAGTACAGCAGAAACCTTACCAATAATTAATTTTGTATTATCGCAGCATTACATATGTTGGTTCAAAACAATGCCTATATTTTTAACTTTAGGCACCAAATCCAAGATTGTACCATCCAAGACCACAATAGGTAAATCGTGCGGGTCAAAAGTGCCATTATGGATTACAATACACTGGGACTTTTCAGGGTTTAGCTTTAGGGCATTAGCTTTTGACCAGATATTGATTCTCTCTAGATCGTCATTAATGCGAGTCCTCAAGCAAACCAACAAGTCTGTTTAGGTAGACCTGCACATCGTCAGCATACATGTGCACGCTAACGTCCTGAACGGCTTCAGGGGGATCATTTATAAATAAACTAAATAACAAAATGCGCAGTATTGAGCACTGAGGAACGCCAGACAGAAGAGGGAGGGAACAGGACGTATTAGAATCCACTTTTACCACTTGCCTTCGATCAGACAGAAACTCCCGGATAAGAGCGACTGCTGAGGGACTGAGACCAAAGCAGCAATTGAGTTTTCGAAGCAAGATACCAAGATCAACGCTGTCAAAAGCTTTCGAAAAATCGAGCAGTGCCAAGGTAACCAAGTTGTCTTGGTCTAGGGCAGCTCTGATATTAGTGGATACTCGCAGTACTGCGGTTTCGCAGCTGTGGTCACGACGAAAACCAGACTGCCATTTGCTTAGGAACTCTCTCGTGTCGAGGTGCTCAACTAATTGCCTATTCATTAGCTTTTCCAGAACTTTCAATAAAAAGCATAGAATGCTTAGAGGTCTGAAATCAGAAAAAGGCTGAGGAAACGATTTTTTGGGTGTTGGCAAGACAGTTGCTGTTTTCCAACCGCTGGGAAAAGTCGAAGTCATAAGACACGTGTTTACGATATGGAGGATGTAGGTATCAATGAAAGGGAGCAGCAACTTAACAAACCACGGGCACATGTTACCGACAGCACAAGACTTGACAGAAAAAATTGCTTCAATTAATTCGCGGGGGTCAATTCCGCGGAAGGAAAAAGATGAATCATTACCTGTTGTACTATTGGAAGTCGTTAGATTTGAATTATCATGCATTTCATCCATAGGTCCCCGCTGTATGTTAATAGGAGACATGAAGAAAGCATTGAGCACATCCGGGTCAAATTCATAGCTTGTTTTGTCCTTACCAAAAACTCCCGCTTGCCGTAGGTTATGCCAGAGTGTTTTTGCAGGGAGATGGCAAATAAATTTTGAGCCAAAGTAGCGGCGTTTAGCTCTACGTATTGCAGTTGTGGCGATGTTGCGAGCTGCTTGGTATAGAGAATGGTCATGAACAGTTTTTGTACGTATATAGCGGCGATAAGGAAATTCACGTTCTGCTATAATACGTGAACTTCTCGTGTATACCAAGGACATCCATCAACTTGCTTGGTCTTAGTTCGTAACGGCACATATTTTTGATATAAGTAGTTGATCAATGAAGTAAAAGCAGAGTTTTGGTCATCGACAGATGAACAGTCAAATATAGAGTGCCAAGGTAAAAGGACACACTCTTCGGATAAAGCGTTGACGTTGATATTTTTATAGTCACGAAAAGAAAAGCTGTGAGGTGATTCAGGGTTTAGCGGGATGTCATAAGAAAAAAATAAAATATCGTGATCCAAATTACTAAATGGGCAGAGCTGATCTTGAAAATTTACTTTGGTAACATCAGAAGTAAGACCAAATCAAGTAGTGATGGATTTGCGGAGTTGAAGTATGTGGGGTATGAATTAATAACATTTAAGTGCAAGGTAGTAAGAAAATGTAGAAATTGGTCGGCTGAAGGATCCTGCCGACGAATGTTTACATTGAAGTCGCCAGTCACTATAACATTAGAATAAGAATGCGATATGTCAGACAATATACCTTCCAATTCCTGCACAGAGTCTGATCTGAAGCCATTAGGCGGACAGTACACACTTAATCAAATACATTTAGAATTCCCGAAGCTATTTCAATGCCGACAAATTCGATCACCCCACCCTTCGATGAAAAAACCAACCTCGACTTCAAACCATCCTTTACAAAAATCACTACACCTCCACCCACACGATCTTTACGGTCATTTCGAAAAAGATTGTAACCGGGAATCGAGACAAGAGAGGAAGGGATTGACTCATTCAGCCATGTTTCACTAACCATTATGACATGCAAAGCAGAGCCTGAAAAAATATACTTGAAATCATCAATTTTATTACGCAAACTTCTCGCATTGAATACACAAACATTGAGTCCTCGTGAACGATTGCACATAATATTGAACAAAACCCTTACCCTGTCCACACCAGTAAAGTTATCCCGGCTCGTGATAAATAGTCCCCGCGCCCCCATCAGTGCCAATATTCGAAAAGCTCACGCTCCCATTCAAGAAATTTCCCAAATTATTCTCATAGCGGAACTCACGGAAGGGATAATTATCAACTGAGAAAAAATAAACAGACATTACATAAATAAGAATTAAATAAAAAGAAACTAATTAATGGAAAAAGATAGGTCAATTAATGACAAAAAGAAAAGTTAAGCTTATTAAAACTACTACCAAGACTATAAATGAATAACTATTCAGTCGAGCTGAGCCTCCCTAGTTTCCGCATCCAAAACAAGTTGATCGAGAGAGCTTATGTCGTTGATCATAATTGGGACGTCATCTCGTTTCAAACGCACATGTACCAGCCCATTACGGGTGAAGGCAGAGTGAACCAATTTGTTTGACTTCATCACCAAAGCCTTACGCAAAATCCGATGGTTATATGTGGTTAGACTTTCAAACGCACTTATTTTACTTGCAGTGACAAAAGCAGGGGAAATTTTGTTTAGTTGTAGCTGACCAAAGTTTTTGAAATTCTGCAAAAATATTTTCTGCTCACTGACAGAGGAGAACTTTACGATTATCGGGGAATTTTTGTGTTTGCCGCCACGGTCATGATGTTTTGATTTACTACGGAAAGCAGTCGAATAAGGTGATAGCGTGTGATTTATGATGGATGAGATGCTGCTTAATATTTGTTGAGGATTCTCGTTAGCAGTATGAGGTATACTAGACAACACAGCATCAGTGAGCTTAAAACGCATGCCCTCGTGCTCAAGGTCATGTTGTTCAATTACAAGCTCACCTTTAAGTACATCCAATTCTGCACTCAGCTCGTTCATCTCCCCACTGATAGATGCAATAATTTTATCGAATTTATCGGTCATTGACTGCTCAAGTGCAGTAATTCTCTCCAATATGACATTGGTAAACATTTTCATGATCCGTCGCTCAAATAGCTCGAAAGAGTCAGTAGAGATAATGGAATTAGATCGAGATGATGAAGGAGGGGTACTGATGTCACTATGTATACCACCTGCCAACTGTTGTTGTTTGCTTCTCGTGCTCCTAGCGTTATCTGTGGGTGTAGTGGTGCTGGCACTTTTCAAATTCGATTTGGAACTTTTCATTTTGAAGCTATGAAAAATTTAACGAGATATTCACTCACAGTTTAACTAATTAAAGAAATATCAAAAATCGCCACGATAAACAATTTTACTTTTTGTTAATTAAACTCTGCAATCACTCGAAACTCGGCAAAATTATGCGGAAAAAGACGAAAATTCAGGAGCTCTTAGAAATCACGACTACTCAGCTTGCATGCTTGCACATTTTTGTACGTATTTTTACTTACTTTGTTAATTGGCAGGGTATGTGCTTCCTGCTCTTTTATTGGTGGAGTACCGTGTTTTATGAGTACTTTACATTGGTCCAAATACTCGCACGCATAGATATTTTGGCTAATGGGCCTGGGAAAATTGGTTTTCTTAATACTATTTGACGGTGGAGCCAACTTTGCCTTCAATGAGGTCTTACGGTTCTCGCACGCGTCTTTTATCGGGCTCATGGGCCACTTTTGATTCTTAATACTAATTTTATTAAGTGGTGCGGTCGCCTTTACCTTTAAGTAGGTCTTACTGAGCTCGCACGCACCGTTGATAGGGCTCTTGGGCCAAGGTGGTTCTTAACACTAATGTTTTTAAGTGGTGGAGTCAACTTTGCCTTTAGATAGGTCTTACTGAGCTCGCACGCACTTGTGATAGGGCTCTTGGGCCACTGCTGTTTCTTAACACTAACTTTACTGGGTGGTGGAGTCGTCTTTGCCTGAGAATAGGTCTTACTGAGCTCACACGCACCTGTTGTAGGGCTTCTTATCCTTGTGGTTATATTACATCTAGGTATATTGGATGTAGGAGTCAGCTGCATCTTGCTTGTCGGCTTCTGGAGCACGCTCGCATCTTTGGTTTTGCTCTGGGGCCATGTACAATTTTTGTAATTTATTTTCATGGATGGTGGAGTCATTGTCGCCTCTACTCGGGTCTTACTGAGCTCGCATGCGTCTTGTATAGGGCTATTGTGCCTCGTTGGTAACTTATATCTAGGTATTCTTGAGAAAGAAGTCTTGCTTGACTTCTGTTCCGCCTTGGGAAGCTCACTGATGTTTGTGTTATTCGCTTGCGATTTATTCGGGTGAGAGCGTGTTGTGAATCAGTGGCTTCTCCTATTGGGATGACGGCGTAGTCATGGACAGGGAGCAGTTGTAATAATAAACTGTTGATGACTACTTGGAAATTGTTTATGTTGAGTATGGCAACTAGCACTGTTTCTTTCCCAGTATGGAGTAAACTGTTGGCCAGGAAGACTCCATCGCCTATCTCTTTTGATAGACAGAGCATTTCTTTCTTCACTCGCAACGTGACTGTGGTGATTATTTGTGACCTAGCAGGTATGCATATTGGTTCTTGTAAGGTAACCAGATGCTGCCTCATTTCGCTCGTCTTTTGATCACTCAGACAGCTCTTTTCGCATTCCGTCGGCTCTTGTTGAACCTGGCAGCCAGCATTACTCTTTTGAGATGCCTTGGAGACCCTGCATGTAGATAGCTTAACCTGTTTAGGTTCCATCTTTTCTGCAAGTGACCTCACTTCAACTGATTTTCTGGAATACAGGTTGTCCGTTTGGCATGACAAGGGCACAGTAAACTCTTCAGGATTTGTTTCCGTACAAGGAAACCTGAGTGCTTTATTTGGGCCTTCAACATTACAATTGTTTGATAGGAAATCGTTTCCTAATAGGCCGTCATCGGAAAGACCTGGCAGGTTTTGTACCACCTGTGGAATACGGGATCGCCAGTTGTGGAGGAACAAGTAAAAAACACGAGTTACTTTTTACTTTAATAAAAATTTCTTATTTACTTCAACTTTAAGTTAATTCAACTCTGTGTATAAAAACTGAAATATACTTCAAAACTTATTTTGACGAAACGACCCGTTTCCATAAAACCATCAACAGACTCGACTCACTGCTTAAGTAAAAAAGGCGGATGTCAATCTTGTTTTTAAGTCAGTCCGTCTTTAAGTATTTGTGTCGCTGTCAGCGGTACATTCTTGGTGAGAAGTATTGCACCTTCTCTATAAAAAGTGCTTCAGTTGGTTCATGTTTGCACTACATCACCCCCCTTCCAGACGGAGGCGTGAGCTAGTAATATTAGGATAAAATTCTAGTTTATGTGTATTCTATGACATGTGTTTCTTTTTCAAAACGGACTTGCTTATATTTGTTATGATTATTAACAACATCTAGTGTGAAAGCGGGCTTTAGACGATCTATTGAAATTGTAGCATTTTAACCTTTCATATTCACTACGAAATATATGCGTAACCTTCGAACTACTGGAAATGATCCAGCGTAAGGCTACCTTAAACTCCTTTTCTCTTCCTGTCTTACGAAAACCTGTTGACAAGTGTTAAGGTCCTTTGGTATGTAAAATGGGGCTGTAGATTGACGCGTTTCGCGGAGCTTCGATACTATATTACTTGGATCGGCCGAAGGAGTGCTGCATCCGGGTATGGGATATTCCTCTGGAAGATTTAACGCTTGGTCGTAAACTAGTTCTGCTGGCGAGCAAGATAGTTCTGCGTTTTATGCGGCTCGAATACCTAGCAGTATTGCTGGTAGTTCTTCGCTCCAGTTTGAACAATCTTCTCGACTTTTTGGTGCCTCTTTTAAATGCCGGTGGAAGCGTTCCAACATACCATTGGCCTGTGGATGATAGGCCGTGGTATGAATTCTATGTGATCCGAGTAATTTTGCAAGTTCCATGAACAGTTTGGACTCGAACTGTGAGCCTTGATCCGTTGTTATTTTTAATGGTACACCAAACCGGGAAATATATTCGCGAAATAGTGTCAAGGCGATTGTAGAAGTAAGAGTATCTTTTAAGGGGTATGCTTCCGGCCAACGCGTAAATCTGTCCATTGTTGTCAAAATATATGTGAAACCATTTGAGCTACCGAGAGGACCAACAATATCTAGGTGTATGTGCTCGAAACGATCGTTAGGAACATCGAACTTGCTTGGTGGTGCTTTAGTGTGTCTTATAATTTTCGATCTTTGACAAGAGACACATGATTGGGTCCAGTGTTTTATGTCAGCATTCATATTAGGCCAAAAGTAGCGAGTTGTAATAAGTTTCCTAGATCCTCTAATACCTGGGTGCGCTAATGCATGAAGAGCTTCAAACACTTTCGCACGTAGAGGTTTTGGAACAAAAGGACGGATTTGTGTTGTGGTAACCTCGCACCAAGCTGGCTCTTGAACAGTAGGAATTAAACGTTGTTGTAAAAGGAAATTGGTTTTCTTCGTTTTGCTTGAGTCAATTAGTGATTGTAATTCTTCATCTGCTTTCTGTAGTGAGATTAGATTTTTTAGATCGAATTTTGGTGCATCCAAGCCTGAATTCTCGCAGTCTACTGCTATAGATAAGGAATCTGCTACCACATTGTTGCGTCCTTTTATGTGCCTAATATCATTCGTGTACTGGGCTATGAAATCTAGGTGTCTGGTTTGCCTTGAGCTACGATCTGTTTTTGAAGTGAGAGCTTTTGTCAACGGCTTATGGTCTGTAAAAATGACAAATTTTCGACCTTCTAAGATGTATTTGAAATGCCTAATGGAGAGATAAACAGCTTAAAGCTCACGATCAAAGGCGGAGTATTTCCGTTCTGCTGGATTTAGCCTCTTTGTGAAAAAGGACAGGGGCTCCCAATTCCCAGTATCATTGTTATATTGCTCTAAGGTTGCGCCCACTGCCACGCCTGACGCGTCTACTGAAAGGCGTGGTATCGCACTATTTGAAAAATGCACAAGAAGGGTTGCCGACACAAGAGCTTTTTTTACTTTTTTAAAAGCTTCATTGCAACTATCAGGCCATCTGAATTCTTTTTTAGCGTTATTCCTCTTGTTTTCTGGAGTTATCGCTACAATGTGATCATTTATAGGAGCTAAGATTTCTGCAAGCTTAGGAAGGAAACGATGGTAGTAGTTTACCATTCCAATAAATCGCTGTACGCTTCGTATAGATTGTGGGGGTGGAAACGTTTTGATAGCAACTACTCTATTTTCTGCTGGTCGAATACCCTGCTTATTGATCTTATGACTTAGAAAATTAAGTTCTGTTGCTCCAAAAGTACACTTAGATGGATTTATTTTGAGACCATATTCGGTAAGCCGCTGGAATAATCTTTCTAGGTGGTGTTTGTGTTCTTTGTGATCCTTACTTGACACAAGGATGTCGTCTATGTAGACGAAGATGAAATCCAAACCTCGTGTTACCCTAGTCATGAACCTTTGGAATGTTTGGGCCGCATTCCTCAAGCCAAAAGGCATTCGCGTGAATTCAAACAATCCAAAAGGAGTCGTTATTGCTGTCTTTTCCATATCATCTTCCGCGACCGGAATATGATGATATGCTCTGACGAGGTCGACTTTAGAGAAAACCGAGCATCCTCTCAAATTCAATGTAAAGTCTTGAATGTGCGGGATCGGATAGCGATCGGGCACTGTTATCGCGTTAAGTCGCCGATAATCTCCACAAGGTCTCCAGTTATCGGTGTCCTTCTTTGGAACCATATGGAGTGGTGAAGATGTGGGTGAAGATGAGGGGCGACAAATTCCAAGTTGTTGCATCACCTCAAATTCTGGTTGAGCGACTCTATGCTTGACCATGTCCAAACATCTTGGACGAGAGAAAGGTAAATAACCTGATGTTACAATATGATGTACAACATCATGTTTAAGTGGTAACCTATAATCTGGTGCACTTATTAGGGACGGATATTTTTTTACCAGTTTGCCGTTTTCACTGTCTACTACTAGTATTTTAGGCGACGGTACGTCTGATTCTATACATGCGCAGTGGGTGGTGAGGTTAGTAACAGAGTCAATTAGTCCCCTCCGTTTCAAGTCAACCAGGAGATCGTGTTGCTCTAAGAAATCTGCTCCTACTATTGGTCTGTTAACCGATGCAAGTGTAAAAGCGAAAATAAATGATCGGCGAAGACCGAAATCGATTTTTAAGAGCTTTGTGCCAAACGTCTTAATTGGTGTCCCATTAGAGGCGGTAAGATTGTATCCTGGTTTATGTGTGCAAGCAGTTGAGAAGTACGAAAATGGAATTACTGACACGTCGGCGCCCGTATCAATTAAACAACTAAGTTGTGTATTTCGACAACGAAGAAAGAGTGTTGACCGCCACAACTCTCGGTTTTACTAGTTTAAATGTTGTTTGGTTCTCGTTGAATTATTTTCAGGCACAAAATCGCAAGGCTGGACGCAATTTGAAGCATCGCTGCCAAAACGACGGTGGTACCAACAAGGGCCTTTTGATTTCTCGCGACTTCTACTCATTGAACGCTTATTGAAAATTGGGGATTTACCACGATTTTTAATAGTTAGTTTCCGAACTTCCTTTCTTAATTCATTAATTTCTGCTTTTGCGTCTTTTAACTCTTTTTGTAATTTATGCAATTGATGATTACCTTCAGATCTCTGAGAAATGGAACTAACATCTGAGGTTCTAGTAACCTCCCAAACTTTATCAGCCAATTCAAGTCTCTGATCGAATTCCTGGTTAATTGCTACAGCTAGAGGGATGATGATAGCGGGTGGTAGCTTTCGCTCCCAAAGGGATCTAATTAAATCAGCACCTATTGTTGAAATTGAGCCTGCCATATTATGCATGTGACGGTAGAGATCTGATGGGCGGCGATCCCCTAAATCTTCTGCTGATAATAGCTGTTCAAGTCGTTTTTGTTCCGATAAGGAATGTCTCTTAATCAGCAGTTTTAATTTTCTGTTTCATTGCAGCCGGAACTGCTTGTTGTAATTTTTTGGGCTTTTCACCTTAATATGTTGCTAGTCTGTGACAATTCTGTAATTTGACATCTGAAATTCTTGCGTGCTGATGTATTGTCTCTGTAGCTGTATTGAATTGGTTGGCCTCGTTCCTCTTTTACTTGTAAAGAAGTATGGATCATTGAATAAATAAGTAATTAGTTATTTATTCATTGGTATGGATACGTTGTGTGTGTGACACTTAATGGTGTTCAGCTCTGAATTAGCCGATAAGCCGCTCGTAGTCGGAGTTAGCCGTTAACTGGCTGAATAAGCTGATGAGCCTTCGCGTAATTAATGATAGCCGTTAGTTGGCTGAATTAGCCGATAAGTCTCCACGCGGTTGATGGGTTTTTTTATTACTTCGAATTCCTGTATTTTTACCGCTAATTCTGCGCAATATAGAATTGATATTTTCCAGCGTGATTTGGTTGGTATTCGATAATGCGCACTGAAGCGTTATGCCCTGAGGCTCTCGGGGTCACCACTTGTGGAATACGGGATCGCCAGTTGTGGAGGACCAAGTAAAAAACACGAGTTACTTTTTAATTTAATAAAAATTTCTTATTTACTTCAACTTTAAGGTAATTCAACTCTGTGTATAAAAACTAAAATATACTTCAAAACTTATTTTGACGAAACGACCTGTTTCCATTAAAACCATCAACTGACTCGACTCACTGCTTAAGTAAAAAAGGCCGATGTCAATCTTGTTTTTAAGTCAGTCCGTCTTTAAGTATTTGTGTCGCTGTCAGCGGTACATTCTTGGTGAGAAGTATTGCACCTTCTCTATAAAAAGTGCTTCAGTTGGTTCATGTTTGCACTACACACCTGAAACTTGAAGGGAATTTTATTTTTAAAATTGAAGTTGCCTTTGCAATTTCCCAATGTCTTTCGGGTTCCAAAAGGGGTCTGCAAAATGCATGCCTCATTGGAATTAATTATCTTGAGGTCTTTAATTGCTCTTTTCTTAATAATACTAACCTCAGCGCCAGTGTCCACTACTAGTTTTGTATGGCCGTTAAGGCTTATGTCCAGTGGAAGTTTCTTTGTAGGGACACCGGATTCGAGCTCTTGAGGTGACCCTTTTGATTTGCATTGGGGCCTTATAGTCGAGCCAGGGAGTCTTGGGTCGACTGCATGTCGTTTCCCTGACTCCGGGCTTCCCATTTTTTCTTTTGGCGGCAATCTTCGTCTGCGTGTCCTCGGCGACCACAAAACGTGCATTTGAGTCTTATGTTGAAGGCTTGAGCACTTTTTGTGTTGTGTTGATCCTGTGTAGATCTATGGGAGAGGCGTGGAGGAACAATCTGTTGTGTTTGTTGTGTTTTTCTGCAATCACGAGCGTCATGTCCGTAGATTTTGCAGTTTGAGCAGAAAGGGGTGTTCTTGCGCTTAAGGCAATCTGTGTATGTGTGACCCTTTCGCTGGCAGAAATTGCACGTGATGTTACGGACCAGTGCATCTGTGTCCGATTTTCTGGCATCAGTGTTTGTAAATGGCCTTTGTCGTGACTGTGATGAACCTGGATTATTCACATTACGTGAAAACTGATTTGGGTTAGGAACTCGAGATGATGCGAACATAGGTGTGGATGGCATTTGCTAGTAGGGAGCTCTATATAGTAAGCTCTAACTCGTAAATCTGGGTCTACTGGAGCCATTGGAGGAGTTTGTATCAGAGGAGTCTGGACGAATGTAGCACTTTGTTGTAATTGCTCCATGTCCAGGGCTTTTTGAATTAGTGCTTCCAACTCACCTTCTCCCTGCGTGAGCAAATATTGACACAGGTGTGGGTTAGTGACTCCACTTTTCAAAGCGTTTTTGGCTAAATCCATCAGCTGTGTTTTCACAGCAGGGACTGCCTCAGCTCCATACTTCTGTGTCGCTGCCTCGTTGCAAATCGTCAACAACTGTTTCAATCTTGTAATGAACACAGTGAGAGATTCTAACGGGTTTGCCTAGTAGTGATTAACTTATTCACTAACTCTTGGTATGTCTCACGGGGAAGGTATGTTCTATTTAGACGTTCCTCTACTTCAGTAAATGAAGCAGAGACGTCTGAAGCGAATAATTCGTATGCGTCACCTCTGAGCCTTGTGGGAAGGACATGAATGAAAGCCACTTTTTCTTCATTATTTAGGCACTGCATAGTTTGTTTGCAGCAGTCAATGAAGGTTTGTAGCTCTCGTCCCATTGTGGGGTACTTTCACCCGAAAATAAGGGAACGAGTTGAGCTGTTAGCTTCGCTACTTTAGCGTAGTCCACCATTGTGTATAGTCTATTGATTGGAAATTTAAATTTGTGTGGACTAGTTGGGCTTGTCTCTGGGCTGATTTCCGTTAAGGATTCTTCGAGGCTAGTTCAGCTACTTCACCGTCACTGTCACTATCACTATTAGCACTTTCACTTAACCTAACACTCTTATTCTTCTCTAAATCTAAATTTTCAGTACTCTCCTTATCTACTGGGAAGGAGCGCGTGGATTCAGCAAGCCTACTTAGTTCCTCACGGAACCGAACTGTGTTTTCCTTCAGTGTCTGTATTTGTGCGAGTCTATTTTCGCGGGTTTGACTCAGTTTTATACTGAGTGAATCACACTGAGTAATGGCTAGCGTACCTGAATCTCGCGCTCTCTCGTACAATTTATTTAAAAATTTATCAAGACTTACTTGTCTATTAAGACCTGCGGAACCGCTTCTGAGTTGAGATCCTGTTGGCGATGACGGTGGAGATTTATCTCCTGCAGCAGATGATGTACCTTCACCGGGTTGATCCCGCGTCGGCTAAAGATGGAGAGTTTTCCCCCGATGCTGCGTCTGTTTCCTGCTGAGGTAGGGCACGATTGTCGGCTGGCATATGATGCGCTGTTTGGTGAAAGGGGGGCTCCTTGCCTGCTTAAGTCCCTTTGCTGTGATTGAGAGGGGGATTTCTTTAACCGCCTTCGAGTTCCCTCTGAATCCTTGGTCGGTTGCTTTCGGCTTACTTTTGCAGCTGGGTGGGCCTTTGGGCCGTCTTAACTTCCCCTGGATCTAGCTGAAAAGGGGGCTTATGAGCCGTCTTCGATTTCCTCTTCAACTCAGGATCGTTATACTTCAAATGGCTGATGATTAGCTTCTGGGAACTTCGAGCTGGTTGTCGGGCTACTTCCAGCTGGCTTAATGTTCGTCCTTCTGGGAGGTTTTGGATGATTTTCCACTTCCTTCGGTAGACTGTTCACTTGTATCCCTCGGTGGTGCTTTTGCACTAATCGGGGTGAACGCTTACCCGCCTGGAGCAGAGGCGCCTAGAGATGGTATCTACCCGAGTGGTGGGGGTGTTATATATTTTAGGGGTTTTGATTAACACAACAACACTTTTACCCACTATGTACTTTATTAGCTTACTTTCAATCACAATTTCTATCTTTCAATCACAATTTCTTTCTTTCCATCACAATTTCTTTCTTTCAATTACAATTCTTCCGTTCACTTAGTATTCTTCACAAACTAACTTCTATGACTAATTTATGGTACAGTATATTTTCTTAACCGTGTTTTCACTTTATTTGTTGTACCTTGTTTTCTTAAATGTGCTAATTGTAAACCTAATTATTTGACCGATACTTGTTCAGATTTTTGTGCCAACCACGACGACATTTATTTCAGGAGATCTCAAAACCGACTGTACTTGACTTGGATCTTTTTAATCGCAAGTCTAGTTGTTCAGGATAGGAAAGTGCTTAATTAGCATTCCTATCCTGAGAAAATTGCTTTACGCTGGGCATGTTTAAACATGCCCAGAATTATCGCGACGGACGATAGTTGAAATTGAAATTTGATATTTTCATAAATATCCAACGATCGTCTTGCTATCTGCATACATTGTTGCGATCACAATGTATGCAGCTCGCGACAATTTGCTGATAAGAGCTTTTTTCGGTGAAGACTTGATCGTTTCAGTCTTCACCGACGTAAAATTTTCATGTGCCCGATATGTGTGTATGTATATATGTACATACATATCGTATATACGACAAATCTTACTGAAGGTAAGATTTATCGTGGGGCTATTTTTCTATCGAAACGACTTGGGTTGAAATTTAAAACTTTTATTTTTCCCAAGTCGTTTTGTGGGAAAATATTTTTATTTGTTGCAAAGGAATTTGAAGAAATTGCTGATGGCAATTTCTTCGCCTTGTTAGGAGATAAGCTAACTATGTTTTAAGCATGATTAGCTTATTTCCATTTATGAATATCAAATATTTTCCATGTTTTTTTTTTAAATGATAATTATTAATTATAATTATCGTTTTTAACCCTTTTTAGGTATACAACAGTAAAAGCAGTGATCAGATAATCTTCGGGTTCAGAGAACATAAATGTCATCAGGAAGGAGTAATGTACTGACAAGGGAGGAGCTAATTAAATTCGAGGCTTAGAAAAAAGTATTGAAGAGCAGAACGGAAAAATTAAATGAATGTCAAGTAAAGCGTTAAAAGATAAAGAAGCAATTGGAAGAAACGGAAGAGATTGCAGCGGAATTAGAGAAAGGATTTAACAATTAGGCGATTACTGCCAGAAAAAGTTCGCTACCAGGGGAGCATTAGTTGACAATAGAAACAAACAGACAACAGGGATGAAGATCAACGGAGGCGGACCGATAAAATACAATATGGCCGATGCACCTGATAAAATTATGGACATGGTGTCTCAGTACGTACCAATGCTCTCTGGGGAAAGATCTGCAAGTTAGCGAAGGAAGTGCATCGATTTATGAGTTATTGTAAAGATCTATACGACCAGCTGGAAACCGCAGAGCAAGGCATCTTTATGAAGTGTGTGAAATATCGACTGACTGACGATGCTTACTATCTGATAAGCTGTGAAGAGCCAAAGGACTTGGAAGCATTACAAAAGTCAATCAAAGCCGCTTATATGCCACGGATATCGTTCAGCGAGCTACGGACAGAGTTGCTAGCATGTCTAGAAAGGCCAGGAGAAGGGATCCGAGGGTTTGCGGACAAAATGAAGGAACTGTTGGATCAGATTAAAAGTGCTGTTTCTGCAAAGTACCCAGGTAAAGATGAAGGATTACTGGCGGAGTTGGAAGCGGATGCAATAGTCACATTTAAAGCTGGAGTAAGAAATCAGGCTATTCAGATTCACCTAACAGGACGAAAGTTTGATTCATTAGAAGCCGTGCGTGAAGAATCGGAATTTGACGAAAAGGATGCGATAAGACTTCAGCGCATGGTACCAAAGAATAAAGATTTTCCACAGGAAGGAGGGAACAGCGACTACTTTAACGGAGATTCAGAGTCTCAGAGACTCAGTCATTGCTTCAAGTACGGCCAGCAGGGAAATTCGCGAGAGAGTGTTACAAGCAACCCTTCTGTGCAGAATGCCAGCAATATGGGCACGAAGCGTTTAATTGTCGAATACATCATGTCGTCAGAGTCGCAGACATTAAAGAAGGCGTTATTGGAAGAATCTATCTAGGAGGGGAAGGGCTTTACTGCCAATTTTGCCGAACACGGGATCACTATACAGCAAACTGCCTGAAGAAATACTTAGCAGAAAAGGCCAGTGAAAAATTAAATTCCCAGAATCAGTTTATCATCACGGTTCCATCAGATATAGCATTACAAGGTAAGTTAAGGCTTTTAATAGATACTGGATCTTCATATAGCATAATTAAAGTTAATAGCATAAAGAGGAATACACCCATTCAGACATATCGCAAAATTAGAATTGAAGGACTGTTCGGATCCGCTAGCACCTCCATTGGCACTTGCGAGGCAAAGTGGCAGATAGACAACAGCCATCATGCCTGCAAATTTAACGTCATTAGTGATACGGACTCAATTCCAGCCGACGGTATACTCGGAATGGATTTTCTCGGTAGGAGAGCTATCATCGACTGCATAAATATGAAGCTGTGGATACAAGATGCCAGCAAAGGCATGGGAGAAAGTGATTCTTGTGAAAATTTCGCAGCTTGTACACAAGTCGGACCCACAGCTTGGCTAAATAGCAGTCAAGAAAATCCATTTCCGGCCAGGATTGAGAAGAAGAAGGTCAACACGACAGAAAACATGGCATCAGGCGTTTATAACCGACAATCCGAATTAAAAAATACGTCACTTAATGTCGACAAAACTTCGCGACATGCAGATAAAAGAGTACCTATATTGGAGCCTATAACCAAGGAATTAAGCGTACGGTTGACCAGACAACATAGGTATAACGTACACAGCGGAAATAGTTGGAAGAATGGACGTGAATTCGTGAGAATTGCTAATGCAGAAGCCTATTTTGTCAAAGACCCAAATTCTATGCAAGTACAAGCGCAACCACGTAAGCTTTCCAGACGACCTGGATGGGACCATAAGGGTAATTACAACTTCCATTTGCAACAACGGCGATCTCAGAGGATGCCACGTAGGGGTAAGTTAAAGTTATATATATTTATTAAACAGATACGGTAGCACCGATTCGTAATAGAACTGAGAGGAAAAAATTTACTTCAAACCCCAACGGTATGTACATGGTAAGTAACGGTTATGGCCCAGGATTTGGGAGACTTAACCAAAGAAATTTCCAACAAATTCCCTCTAATTTCAGAAGAAATTTAATGAGCTGAGTTTGACGAGTCTGTGGCGAGAAAGAATATGGAAGGAGGTATAAACGTGACCCTGTATCTATTCCGTTGGACTTGGAACCAATCAGTAAGGTAAATTTATAGATAAAAACGTAAAAAAACTGAGAAAATATTACTTGACAAAATTATGAGCAAGATTGAAATGGAAAGATAAAAACAAAAGACTAAAGAAAATAAAGAGAAATATAATGTTAAAAATTGAGATCTATGAAAAAAAAGAAGAATAAGAAATTTAAGAGAAGTTTTCATAACAAAAATAATTATTAAAGAAAAGAAAAAACATAATATAAAAAAAAGGTGACAAAGTAAAAAAAAAACAGAGAGAAAGTTAAATTGGGAAAAATATCACATACGTGCAAACAAATTTGTTAGAAATCATTCGAAAAAAATATATATGACAGATGAAATAGGTTAGAAGAATATTCAGGTTTGAAAGTGTAAATGTAAAAAATATGTAATAAATATTTTAGGTATAAAATTATAGAATAAGGGAAATAAAGAAAAATTAAGAAAATAATTAGACATACTAGTGTTTAAAAAGTATATATATATATATATATAAGTACGAGTATATAATTATATACGTAAATAAGTAGAAGATTGGAAAATTAATTGCAAGTAGAGAATATCAGCAGAGTAAAACAACCTCAATGCGTAAGCAGAATTGGCGATTTCATCAGTTCCAGAACCTCCAATTTGATCATCAGACCAATACTGCGGGTATGAATATATATAAAATAATATATATAAAAAACAAAAGAAAGTATAAAGCTAAACATTAAATGACTGAGAGAAAGGCATTTCGCACTCATCAGCCCTCAGATATACACAACTCTGAAGTGTCTCAGAGTTTAGAAGACGTTTAAATAACGAAAAAGATAGCGAATCAAATGGAAAGCATTTGAATTATCTGCAAGATCTCACTGTGTGTCAAAGATGAGACTGAAAATAAGGGTGATATAACCTTCACAAATTTAAGACAGATAGTCGAATAATTTAAAAAAAATGTAAGCTAAAAAAAAGTATCATACGCAGTTTAAAAAAAATACGTTACAAGACTTTCAATGTAAATAGAGAAAGTGTATCTTTTTTATGTATGGGTGGACTCCCAATACATATAATTGGGAGAACTCCATCATGTATATTGTAATGGTACAAAAATAGAAGTCAAAGATCATCAGAGTGCACAAAGGCATGTGAAGACGTTCAGCACGGTTAAGTAAACAATGAGCATTATATGTAAAAAGCGCAACAGCAGAACCCGCCAGTTTACTTTACCCGGAATCTCCCTATTGAAAACACCTTCCAAAACTTCCGAAGACAGCAGTGCCATAACCGAATAGGACAGCAATTATGGTCTATGTGTGGGATGGAATCATAGCCATTCACCAGTAGGCACTCGTACACACCTACGTTCTGAGATCAACCAGGAACACCCAAACTACGAAACTGGAGTAACACCTTGAGAACAAAGGATCCGAATGGCATCGAGGTAATAATGCATACAATCCAACGAATCCACTGCCGTTAAAAACTTGCTCGTACAGCTGGAGGATTCAGTTTTAGGGAAATTTACAGTAGATATTTTGGTAAATAGTTAGCTTCTGGAAATCTGTAGTTTGGAAAAATAAATTATAGGTAGTATAAAATAGAAACAATAATTATGAAGATTAGAGTTAGTATAAGATAGAAATAATAATTGTAAAGCTTAAAATTAGAGACGATAAAAATGTCACAAGAAATAAATGAAAGAATATCTTGTATATATTATGTATGGTAATAAAAACTGTGACCAATATTTTGTTATAGGGAGATATGAATGCACTAACAATAGGATGGATGAATTAAGAAACTAAGGTGTTGAAAAAGAAAGAAACTGAAATGTAGTCAATTATATTGATGAAAATGTGTTTAAAAGGAAAAATTTATATTGTGTAAGAACTTCAAGGAAGAAAAATGTGAATAATTAAAATAAATAAATAAAATTCGTTACAAGGAATATAAGACAGGTATTACATAGAGGCGTTTGTAAAAAAACAAAAAGATGAACAGAAATGAAGTGATAATGAATGTACTATGTAAAAAAAAATTTCAATAAAAAGAATATTTAAAGTACGTATAGGTATATACTCTAAAAGAAAGAATTGTAATTGTAAAAAAAAAAAAAAATTATGTAAAGACAAAAAACAAAATTATCAGGCAAGCTATAATTTTATTAAGGTATAAATTAAATTTAATTTAATTAAAAAAATTGCAAGTCTAACAGCCTTTGATTGGATATCCTAAATGAACACAGCGGACCTAGTTCCTCTTGGAACTCGTTTTTCCCAGGGGGGAAGGATGTTGTGGCCCAGTCTGCTGGTACACGGAAGCAAGAGCATGTCAGGTGTACCGGTGGTAAAGTAGCAAGCAATATCGGAACATATTACTTCGCACAGTAAGGTATCCGCTTACTGCTAAATAATGTGATGATTGTTTACATTACAGCGGCAGTGACTAAACATACTAATTCGCATAGAGTACGGTCATTGCCCGTTTTTTTACAACAGCACAGCTGCTTGCTATCAGTGACATTGGCCAGTAGTTTTCGTCATCTGTTGTAGAATATTACCGCATCATAATTACATTATCTTAAGGGTCATGTTCTACTTCCGATTTCCGTGTGCAAGTTTTCGAGGTGCGCAACTGAATGTGGTGTGGTCAGTTCGGGTTACAATTAAACAGCTATGGGTCGGCGCTAATAGTTAGATTAAGTTAAAGTTAAAGTTAAGTTAGTGATATCAGTGAATTAAATAAATGTAGTGAATTTGTTGAGAATGAAGTGTTTGATTACCTATAGGGACACGACAATAACAGGAAGCTGAATATTACTGAATTCACCGACATTTTACTTAACGATTCTCCTCTGTCTTTGGTAGGGTCTGTTAAAAATCTAGGTATAACTATAAATTCATGTCTGAAATGCTGCGATCATGTTAGCTCAATCCTTGGTAAGATCTACGGAGGACTCAACAGCAACTGTGGCTAACCGCTTCGTTTTTGTCTAGAGAGATACGGTCAAAATTGGTGAAAACTTTTTGATACCTCATTTTACATTTGGAAATGTAATATATCCGAAATTGGATAGTACATGCTCCCGTAAACTTAACGTCGCATTCAATGATTGCGTCAGATTTATCTATGGCCTTCGAAGGTTTGACCACATCTCTCCTTTCAATCATCGTTTGCTCGGCTTCTCCATATTCAAATATCTTGATTTCAATTTACTGATTTTTCTATATAATCTGCTAAAATCAAAAACCCCCAAGATATTTGTTTTCACATATATAAAATCTACGTTCTGCTAGAAACGCAAATATTTTCTTGCCTCGTTTCCGAACAGCTGCTTATGAATGTTCTTACTTGTTTCAGGCTACAAGATTGTGGAATAATTTACCAACAAATATTCAAAACGCTGGTTCCCTGCACATGTTCAAGAGGTTGTTCAAGGATCGCTTCTTAGTTCTTCCTTCGGTTGGCATAAGTTAGATTAATTTTTGTTTGAATTTTCTTACTCTCTCATGACCTATTTATTTTATTTTTTTTGTTACTTTATACAGTTTTTCATGTTATTTTGTATGCTTATTATTATTTTTTTTTCTTCTTTTAGTCTACTATGAATAGTTACCCTCTTTATTTTGTATTTAGTTTTAGCTTTTTTTTTGCGCAGTCGCAACTTTACGTCCGCTTATTTAGTTGTACGAATATAAGATTGTAGATCTTGTGTACTCATGAATTTTTGTGTTGAATATATTAAAATTATTATTAATTATTATTACTTCAAATCCAGCTAATCATGGCCCTCCACCACCTGGCGGAGCTCGCTCTTATAAGAATGAAAGAGCAAGGTTTACCGCTGTACTTAGTGAGATGCTAACCAGTTGAAGTCACTGTTCGGAAGAGCAACCGTTGTTATATGGAACTACCAGTAACTTATGGAACTACCAGTAACTTATGGAGAAAGTGACTACTTCCTAGCTCCGTTAACTCACCTACTGCAGCAGCGTGGAACTGAGATTATCTGCTCAGCTTTGCTGAGCCCAGCGTACTATATTAGAGGAACCTGGTACGGGACCAATCCGACAATTCACCAAATTAAAGAACCATTTCAACTTCAACCATCAAACACCGCTGACTGGTCATACGAAGACCCAGGAGAACATATTGGGGAAGTGTCTGCTCCTCCTTGCTGGGAATTTACGTGTGTCTGAAGGCAGTTTGTCATCGATACCTTCATCAATGCCAAGGCGCTCGAAGCGATTTACGGGAGGAGTTGGAAATTATCAACAGCCTTGTGGAACACCATGACAAACCATATTCTACATCAACAACATCAACAGCAAGCTACTCCATATCCGGACTCCGTCACAACCCACCTATCCCATGTCGTCTTGCCAGTGCCTTAACGGAAGAAGAAGCACATACAACATCACCACCTGGAGCTTGAAAAGACACCATAGATAATATAATAACGCTTAAGGACCGAGTAGCTCGTCTGTACCCCAACCAGATCGACTGAAATTTCTCGATAGGTAGAAAGTTAAATACTTCCTTATCATACCCTTGATACATTTGTGTTCACTTTGTTTCTTGAATAAAGATTCAGTAATAGCTTACTAAGATTGTCTAGCCCACTCTCTTATTTCTCCTTTTGTTTTATATAACCGTATATAATCGCTGCCTTTTGATCATACAGAGTAACCATATCATCCTTCGAAGGAGTTATGCCCGGCTAGCTCAGTCGGTAGAGCATGAGACTCTTTGATCTCAGGGTGTGGGGCGTCCCTGCGTTGGGCCTTATTTATAGGATTGCACCACAGCCGTAGTCTTCCCTCAGCCTCGGAGAATTCGTCTTTGGAATGGGAACTTCCGTACCTGACCTGTAACGGCTATAATATTTCTGTGTGCAAGTAAAGAATACCCAATTGTCTTTCTGGGATACGGGATTACTCATCATTAGTCAAATTCATCCCAAACAGTCT
Organism: Dioctria linearis; assembly: GCA_963930735.1. Lineage (NCBI taxonomy): Eukaryota > Metazoa > Arthropoda > Insecta > Diptera > Asilidae > Dioctria > Dioctria linearis. The sequence goes on from OZ005744.1 coordinate 50,614,130, forward strand.
CTGTTGAAATAATTTAATTAAAGGAAATGAACTTCTTTTCCAAGTACAGAGTCGAAAAAAAAAACTTCTTGCAAAGTAAGTCAATAAATTGTGTCCAAACGGAAATCAATCGCGAGAGACTTAATAAAACAAACCTCTCACTAAACGTTTCTTTTGAAGAGCAGAAAAAAAAGAAATGTAATTCGAGCATTTCCGATGACCCCAACAAAGGCTCTGACCGATAAGGTGCAATGCACTTGGGTTATTTCCTCTGGAATCGTTTTTTTTTTTTGGGGAATAGAACTTTGAGTCGATCGGGGTGGAAGATTGTTGCCTGATCGTTGAACCACCAGTAACAGCGATTAAAAGCGGAGTGCCGTGAATATAATAGAATAAAAGTGATCTGTAGAAATTTTAGTTCAAAACAGAGAATAATGATCTGTAGAAATTTTAGTTCAAAACAGAGAATAAAAGTGATCTGTAGAAATTTTAGTTCAAAACAGAGAATAAAAGTGATCTGTAGGAATTTTTGTTTAAAACAGAGAATAAAAGTGATCTGTAAAAAGGTTCTCCTTTTTGTGGGTGTACCATAAGTTAATAGTTCACTAGGGACACCAAGTGGTAGCTGGAGTGGGTTTAATTTCATTTTGTATATACAAGGCGACAGAGCGATTCGTGCTGTGGGCGGTCGGAATAATTACACGCACAGCTTTAATGCTTTATTGAATAAGATAAAGGAACGGGAGAACGATAAATAATCGAAAATCAGCAGCCGTCTGCGGCTTCCTGGATAGAGAACATCTTTTTTACCAAACTTGATATTTACGTAGATTTCGTTATTCCGCATCTTCATTTTTGCGGAGGGGCAAGCTCTGGGAGGGGCGGGAGCTCAAAGTTTCAACTTGAAGCGGCTATATTTCCTCAACCAAGCATTGTTCTAGCAAGTAAGTCCTAAATTCATAAATGGAAGACATTTTTTGTGGTTTTTATTCAAACGTAGCCGCTTAAAGTTGAACTTTGAACTCCCGCCCCTCCCACAGCTTGCCAATCCCGCAGAAATGAAGATGCGGAATAACGAAATCTACGTAAATATCAAGTTTGGTAAAAAAGTGTTTTTTTCGAAATTACCCCCTCCATTTTCAAAATTCGAAATCGAAAGGTACCCTATCTAATAGCCAGTTCAGATTCCCGTGCGATGACATATAAATGGTTGCCGTAGGTTAAAAACTGTAGGAGGACATAGAATCCTACGAAAAGACTGAAGATTACCTCGATGGGCACATCTTCAAAATGTTTGCTTATAACTTTTGATTGTTATTGTTGATAGCACTTAGGGAGGTCATTTTGAAAAGGGGATATAATGCGCAAATTTTTTCACAATTTTGCCAAGTTCGTGCAATGGTGATATTTCGAATAAATGTACACTGAAGCGCGACAAAAATTTTGGTGAAATAAAAAATTCTAGAGAAAACTGTTTTTGTTTATAATAATTGAAGGCACAAATATAACTAATTATGCATTCTTAGAAAGGCCAATATGTGTTCTTTTAAATAAAGGTTTGAACGTCACAATCTATTAATTACAATAGAACTTATAACGAAATTACTCTGAAGAGGTATGCAAAATCTCGAAAATCGATATTATCGATTTACTCGAAAACCAAGCGGAGCTCGATATAAAAGTTTCTAGACTCTTTTGACCCAAATGACCTATACTTTCATCCCCTTAAAGGATTAAAGACATTTACGGAACACCCTGTATATATACTTATTTCAAGTAAAATTATACCATAGCTCTAGCTTGAACTTTGAAGATGTCTACATAATAATCTTGCGCGTAAATATATATATATTGTTGCGAAACTATCCACACACTCCATAGTGAGGAGCTCAAAATCACAGTATAGCGCGAGACTGACTGTAGCTTTCAGCTACCGTCGTCGATGACCGCCTATACATATGTGATCTCTGAGTGGGGACCCCCAAATCACCAAGAGATGGCAGCCAGTGACCCCAGGGAAATTCACCCGCCTCTGGCAACTAGTCGAATCTGGCCGGTACAGCATCGGGGAACGGTCAACCATGGATCGAAAGAAGAAAGGTTTTTCTGAACGGAAGTTGCAGATATCGATCTTCACATGATTCGTAAACAAATTTTCACATCCTGTTGTAAACAAATTTAAGCAGTATCAGCACATTTATTCTGTTCAAGTAATTTGATACCACACTTCCTGTAAGCCGCCCAATTCCACGAATTTACTGATCGACAGGTTTCATTGGAATTCGTAAACAATTCGTAAGCAATATCAGCACATTTATTCTTTTCATGTAATTTGATACCACACTTCCTGTAGGCAGCCAAAAATTTTATTGTTCCAAGAATTTTACCGATCGAAACGTTTCATTGGAATGTAAACATATTTTCACATTTTCTTGTGTGTAAACAATCTCATTTGCAAATTCGACTAGTAGAATAAAGTAATCAAATTAATTTGAATGATTTTTTTGTTTATCGTGTAATTCGATATCATCTCAGCCTGTAAGCAAATTCGTTGGAATTCATCCTGAACAATGATTATTTTAGCAGCAGGATCATTCATGTTTACAAACCGTTGCTATAAAAGAGCAATCTAACTCTTGAGGAGCACCAGTCAGTTTTAGTGAGTCTCCGTGATAGTACATAAAAAATAAAAATGACAAGCGCGCTAGTAAATAAAAGTTTTTCAGTAATTAAAAACTTGCGGAAGGATGTGTTGAAGTGTTTAACAAATTCAAAGGATAAAGACTATATTGTTAAAAAGTGCAACAGAAACATACATAAAATTCAAGTTGCATTTCGGAAGGGCAATAAGAGTGCTAGGAAACGACATTTCGAGAGCTGTCTCGAGCAAATTAAAGCATTGAGAGCACTATTGAAAAATCCCCGTCGAGGTGGAGGAATCACACAGCGCGTAAGAAGAAGTGATTTTGTAAAGTGGGAGGAAATAAAGACACCGTTCGCAGACAGAATTCGGCAAGGTGTTATTGTAAATTTAAAACATATCGATCCGAAGCTATTTATGCAAGACGCCGCCAAATTATTTACGCGTCGTGTTAAAAATACCTTAAAACATTATTTTAATATTAAAGTTTCTACGACTTTATGCGGTGAATTTATTAAACAAAAACTTACGAAACATAGGGCGGAGCGACATGTAAATCTCTTAATGCTACAAGATGACTATGACCAGGCTGATGATCATATGGATGACGATGATGACGATGATGGCAGATATCATTTTTGCTGGATTAAAGATCTTTCTCGACTCATATCAACACAAACTTCGAAAAATACTCGTAAGAGGCATATATGCGACAGATGCTTGCTCTACTTTTACTCTGAAGAAAAATTAATATCACACACTTCCGAATGCGAGAAACAAAATGATTGCAGGATTATTTTTCCCTCAGAGAAAAAGAAATGGTTGGAATATAAGAATTATAACCATAAGAATCCAGTCCCGTTTTGTATGTATGCCGATCTTGAGTCAATACTGAAACCGATTCAGGGAAACGATGAAAATACACAGCGAATCCAGGAACATGAAGTTCATAGCATAGGGTTCTATTTCCACTGCAAACATGATGCTAAGCTCTCATATTACAGAGCATATCAAGGAAAGAAATGCCCACAATGGTTTGCATTAGAATTGCAAAAAATTGCATCCATAGCTGTACAGGAAAAGCTGAACATCAGGCCAATGCAACCGCTGACCAAAGAGGAACGGCGTTCACATATGGAAAATACTTGCTGCCATTTATGTAAAAAAACGTTTGCATCCGATGAGGAACGAGTCCGGGATCATTGCCACTTAACAGGTAAATACTGAGAATCATAATTCAATTCATTTTTTCATAATTTCTTTTAACAGGAATATACCGAGGGCCAGCGCACAATTCATGCAATCTCATGTATCAAGATTGCTCCATAGTTCCAGTAATTTTAAACAATTTATCTGGATATGATGCCCACTTCATTATTAAGGATATAGCTACATCTTTCTCTGCAAAAGTTGATTTCTCAACAATAAACAAGGAAAGGTATATCTCGTTCACCAAGCACATGGACGGCAGCCACATAAAATTCAGATTCATCGATTCCTTCCGTTTTATGGCAGAATCTTTAGATAAGTTATCATCAAATTAAACACTACAAGATCAGTATGGCAGGGATTGGATGATGACACTATCAAGCTTCTTACGCGCAAAGGTGTCTTCCCATATGATTTTATTGATGACTGGGATAAATTAGATTTCCGGAACTTGCCAACACAGGAAGTGTTCTACAATAAGCTGTCTGACAGTGCTATATCTCCAGAGGACTACAATCATGCTGAAGAGGTCTGGCAAAAATTTTGAATACAAACACTTGGTGAATATTCAGATCTCTACCTTAAGACAGATGTTCTCCTATTGGCCGATGTGTTTGAGAACTTTCGAGAAGTGTGCATGAAGACAAACAATTTAGATCCAACACATTATTACACCATGCCAGGCCTAACATGGGATGCTATGCTGAAATACACCAAAGTGAAATATGGATGATTTTAAGCCTGAGGAGGGAGAGAAATACTTGATGTATTATGATGTTAACAACCTTTATGGATGGGCCATGTCACAGCATTTACCAACCGAAGGATTCAAATGGGTTGATGTTCCCAATATTGACGTTTTCGAAATTCTTGATGTTTCTCCAACTGGATACATATTCGAAGTCGACTTGGACTATACCATTGTGCTTAGAGTATATAGTGAACGCAGAGGCAATGAGTTCACAACTCAATATATGGCTCTGGATGTACCGAATCGAAGAAATTCTCTGTTCACATTAAATGTGAGGATATAAATTTACTCTTTGGTTCTTGTTCGTGCTGCAGTGCAGCTAGATTTGCGCATCGCGTCACTGTTTATTGGATATTCTTCTCGTTCGTTGACGCCTTCCCGTACCATAGGCGCTGTTTCTTGTTTGTGTGGTGGCTTCACCCATCACTACTTTGCATAGAATAAGATTGATGGGCGAACCGGGCAGGCTGCAATGATTAATTTAGCTATGCATTGATGTGGCGGATTTTCGGGATCACTGACTTTTTCATATGTACTAAGAAAAACAGAAGAGTAAATGTATGTTTTCTTAGAAGAGAAGATATCATTTTGCATGACGTTTTTTTTGTGCATTTTAATTTCTAAGTGTTATTTGAGACCAGATGACATTTTGGAGGCTGCATATGAATGACGACCAAATTAAGGGTTTCTTTTCTATTGAAGGAAGCATGATAAGAAAATATACACTTACGTAAATAGACCTGTACCTTGTATGCAAGCCTCCCTTCCATCGCGTTTTTAAAATTGACAGAAGAAGGCAGTTCGATTGATATTTTATCAGTTTGTATGGATAATCATTTAGAAAAATGGCATTGAGACAAAGTTTTATGTATGTCGGCGGAAGTCGCTTTGCAAACTTTGATATTAGAAAATTTTCTGGAATTTAAGAAAATAATTTTTGTGTATAAAATTTTCATGAGTTACTTGAATTTCTTGTGTCAGAACATTGTTCAATAAATTATCTATATCTATGATGCAACTACTTATACTATCAACTACACCAGCCTACCCATATGCTCGGCTCAGTTTTCAATTCCACGAAATATTTCTAGTTTACCTATATTTTACCAAAAAGAATATCTAAGCATGTACGTACATATATTAACAAAAAACAATAAAAATGGGAAAGCAGAATGTGAGTACGAGCAAGAACAGAGGAAAAAATTGGTATATTCATACTATATATAAATTATTCCAAGAAGGAAGTCATGGATTCTCTTCTAACGAATCAGCGTTACAAATAAAATTAGAGCAATTCAACGGCCGACAAAATTCATCACATCATCTGACATCATTATTGTTTGACCGTCTCGTCACTATTCCATGCAAAGTAGAAAAGGATGCCACCCAAAACACCGCTGACAAACGACGGTACGAGAACGCCACGAAATATGCGCCGAAGTGTGAGCGGAGCATACCAGCCAGCGGGCTGGGGGACACTACAGTGAATAGGCTTGAGTCTCGGATAGTACAGTGACGTGGCGCCTCTAGCGAGCAGTGTACCCAACAGCCGATTTCCATTCTTGCGTTCACTATATACTCTAAACACAATGATTATACTCAACAGTAGTTACGCTATAAGAGTTCTGGCACACTTTTTCTATACAAAAAGTGTCTGGAAAATTCCAACTATTTTGGTGGTTCTGGACTGGGTTCTGCGTCACTGGTGGATACCGTCTAGTGTTCTACGTCACAGGGCCTGCCTGTTCAAGCTCTTGTCTTAGCTGATTTTTTAATGAAATAATGTTGGATTTTTTGCTGGAATCGAACCAAGAACTCTTGGTTTTGTAAAATCCGATGCGCTCTACCATGAGACCATGGAGGTGTTGTGTGAATATTCTTTAAAGTTGCTATATATGGGTAGAGTTCTGGCCCAGAGTTTTTTTTATCTAGAACTCTCACCCGCAGATGGCACCACCATCGCTAGGTGGTTTTGAGTCCATACTAAATATGTGTTTGTGTCTTGACTGGCTTATGTCTTGGATACACCATTGAACTTTGACTGGCTTTTGGCTTGGATGTGTCATTTGGTCTTAACTGTGCCCTAGTGGCATTAGCCGGTACTACCAGCATGCTCCGGTACTACGGTTTTCTTGGATAGATATGTGGTGCGCCTAAATGTAGGCTTTTGGATTTGAACTAATAGTAGTAATAATTAAAGTTAAAAGTAGGAAATTTTTGTTCATGTCATTGGATTCTAGATGGTTGGGTAGGGGTTTTAGGCGGGATGAAATTTTCATCAGAAATCCTCTACGGGCTCTGGTTTTAAAGATATTAGCGATTTTACCTTTTCAGATATAGTTAATATTATTAATAATTCAAGCTACCTAGGATAGTTTTGTTCATGGCAATAGATTCTAGAAGGTGTTAGAGGGGGGATAACATTTTTGTTAGAAATCCTCTACGGGCTATCGTTTTCGAGATATTAGCATTTTTACCTTTTTCGATATAGTTAATATTAGAAATAATTCAAGTTTTTTTGCTCATGGGGGTGCTGCGCCTAAATGTAGGCTCTTTATTATGATTTTTCTTGAGCTCCTAAATGTAGGCTTTTGGTTTAGAACTAATATTAGTAATAAATAAAGTTAATAGTAGGACATTTTTGTTCATGCCAATGGATTCTAGATGGTTGCGGTGGGGTTATTAGGGGGGATAAAATTGGTTTTCGAGATATTAGCGATTTTACCTTTAATGCAGCTTTTGGTAAGACCATGGAAAATGTTCGCAAGTATAGCGATATAAATCTTTGCATAAAGTGGGAAGGTCGCTATGGTGCAAAAGCTCGGATTACAGCACCCAACTTCCACAGTGCAACGATATTTGATGAGAATTTAGTTGCTGTGGAATTAAGGCGACTGAAAATCTTATTCAATAAGCCTCTCTATATTGGAAGGGCAGTTTTGGAAATTTCAAAGATATGCCTCTATGACCTCCACTACTACAATTTTATGCACCGTGAATTTAGAGATAAATGTAAAGTCATGTATACAGACACAGATTCTCTAATATATGAACTTGAAGAGAAAAATGCATATGAGTTTATGGCTGAAAATATAAACAAATTTGATACAAGTGATTACCCAAAAGATAATCAATTCAATTTACCGCTCATGAATAAAAAGATTCCTGGTCTAATGAAGGATGAGCTGAATGGGAAAATCATGAGCGAATTTCTAGGCTTGCGTTCAAAAATGTACACTCTGGGTATAAACAGTGGTAAAACTGTAAAGAAAGCAAAAGGAGTAAAGACTAATGTAGTCCAGAGACATATCAATTTCGGAGACTACGTAGAATGTTTGAATAATAAGCGAGTATTAACTGCTAATCAGAGCTCCATACGATCGCATAACCATAATGTCTACACGATCAGCCAAAAGAAAATTGCATTGAGTCCATATGATAACAAGCGCCATAACGACCTTCCCACTTTATGCAAAGATTTATATCGCTATACTTGCGAACATTTTCCATGATCTTACCAAAAGCTGCATTATTCATCTTCTTATTGCTGTCCTTCTCATGATCGCTGGTAGCCTGCTTCCGTTTGGTGGTATTTAAGTCAATATATGGTTTAAGCCAAGCTGATTGGTTGAATTGAAGAACCCGGCGCACTTTTTTTAGGATGAGGCCATGTGATAAGCATTGCTTCAAATTTCGGGAGTGTATAACATATTAAGTTTTAGCATGTAATGTTGCCAAAAGCTTTTCTAATTTTGCTCCAGTTGGTGCTGCATGCTCAGAGCACAACGGTAAGTCCTTATGCTTATCATGTAGATGTTGAGGATAATCCAAGTCGACTTCGACTATGTATCCAATTGGAGAACCATCAGGAATTTTGAAAACGTCAATATTGGGAACATCAACCCATTTGAATCCTCCGGTTGGTAAATGCTGTGACATGGCCCATCCATAAAGGTTATTCACATCATAATACATCAGGTATTTCCCTTTCTCCTCATGCTTAAAATCATCCATATATTTATTATTTGCTTTACTATATCTGTACGAGCATTGACTTATCCCACCTCGAATGCCTCTCTCTATGAATAGCGGTATATCTCTCTTGTATTTCGATCGTTTCCCTGAATCGGCTTTAATATTGACCCAAGATCAGCATACACACAAAACGGGACTGGATTCTTATGGTTATAATTCTTATATTCCAACCATTTCTTTTCCTCTGAGGGAAACATAATCCTGCAGTCGTTTTGTTTCTCGCATTCAGGAGTGTGTGATGCCAATTTTTCTTTAGAGTAAAAGTAGAGCAAACATCTGTCGCATATATACCGTCTACCATTACGCTTCGAAGTTTGTTTCGATAGATGGCGTGAAAGATCTTTGATCCAGCAGAAATGATATCTGCCCGCATCATCATCATCGTCATCATCATCGTCATCATCATCGTCATCATCATCCATATGATCATCATCCTGATCATAGTCATCTTGTAGCATTAAGTGATTTACATGCCGCTCCATCCTGTGTTTCGTAAGTCTAACTGGAACTGTGGTGAAGGAACGCGCTTTCTCTAGGATGCACACGTTTATTGATAAATCGTTCTGGTCCTCAAATTGCGTAATTTGCTTAAGTGTCATGGGAGATATTATCCCATTTAAATTTAGTACTGTAGAGTAATGCGGACACGATGAGGTCCTATCGGTATGAACATTGGCAGGATAAAGCGCTGACGTTACTGCCCACGCGAGGTATGCTTCATCATTAATTTTCACATTAATGCAAGCTTTCTTTGATGCAATCTCCTTTGGTAGGGGTATATACGAAGATCCTCGGAGCTGTTCAAACTTGTTGATGTGTATCGCTAAATGTATTATAGAGTGCAGCCACTGTCTTTTTCCTGGAATTCTTCCAGCTGAGTGTTTATTGGATCCAAAATGTTTGATTTAAAACACTCCTCCAAATTATCCTCTGCACTAATTGGAGCAGTACTTGCTTGGAAATATTTAATGTCTTTTATGTTTTCATTGTCAGCACTTTGTTTAATAAATTCAGCGCAAAACGTTGTAGAAACTTTAATATTAATATAACGTTTTAGAGTGTTCTTAATACGGCGCGTAAATAATTTGGCAGCGTCTTGCATAAATAGCTTCGGATCGATATGTTTTCAATTTGCAATAACACCTTGCCGAATTCACTTCTTCTTACGCGAGTAATTCCTCCACCTCGACGGGGGGTTCTCAATAGCGCTCTCAACGCATTAGTTTGCTCGAGACAGCTCTCGAAATGTCGTTTCCTAGCAATCTTATTACATTCCCGAAATGCAACTTGAAATTTATGTATGTTTCTGTTGCACTTTTGAACAATATAGTCTTTATTGTCTGAATTTGTTAAACACTTCGGCACATCCTTCCGCAAGATTTTAATTATTGAAAAACTTTTATTTACTAACACCGAAGACATTTTCATTTTTTATGTACTATCACGGAGACTCACTAAAACTGACTGATGCTCCCCAAGAGTTTGCTTGGGCTTTTATAGGAACGGTTTGTAAACATGAATGATCCTGCTGCTAGAATAATCATTGCACAGGATGAATTCGAACGAATTTGCTTACAGGCTGAGATGATATCAGTAGTTACGCTATGGGTGTTCTGGACCACTTTTTCCATACAAAAAGTGTCCGGAAAATTCAAACTGTTTTAGTCTACGTCACAGGGCCTGCCTGGGGGAATTCCTTCCTAACGTCTGGCTGACCAGGGGATGACGTCATCTGGTTGGCTGATCCCCGTAAGCTGCTCAAGCTCTTGTCTTAGCTGATTTTTTAATTAAATAGTGTTGGATTTTTTGCTGGAATCGAACCAAGAACTCTTGGTTTTGTAAAATCCGATGCGCTCTACCATGAGACTATGGAGGTGTTGTGTGAATATTCTTTAAAGTTGCTATATATGGGTACAGTTCTCGCCCAGAGTTTTTTTTTATCTAGAACTCTCACCCGCAGATGGCACCACCATCGCTAGGTAGATCATTCATGTTTACAAACCGTTCCTATAAAAGCCCAAGCAAACTCTTGGGGGAGCATCAGTCAGTTTTAGTGATAGTTTCAGTGATAGTTTAAAAACATAAAAAAAAAATAAAAATGACAAGCGCGCTAGTAAATAAAAGTTTTTCAGTAATTAAAAACTTGCGGAAGGATGTGTTGAAGTGTTTAACAAATTGAAAGAATAAAGACTATATTGTTAAAAAGTGCAACAGAAACATACATAAATTTCAAGTTGCATTTCGGAAGTGCAATAAGAGTGCTAGGAAACGACATTTCGAGAGCTGTCTCGAGCAAATTAAAGCATTGAGAGCACTATTGAAAAATCCCCGTCGAGGTGGAGGAATCACACAGCGCGTAAGAGGAAGTGATTTTGTAAAGTGTGAGGAAATAAAGACAGCGTTCGTTGACAGATTTCGACAAGGTGTTATTGCAAATTTAAAGCATATCGATCCGAAGCTATTTATGGAAGATGCTGGCAAATTATTTATGCGTCGTGTTAAAAATACCTTAAAACATTATTTTAATATTAACTGGTGACAATGAAATTATAAAAGACATTAAATATTTCCAAGCGAGAACTGCTCCAATTAGTGCAGATGATAACTTAGAGGAGTGGTTTAAATCAAACATTTTGGATCCAATACACACCCAGATGGAAGAATTCCAGGAAAAAGATAGCGGCTGGGCACTGCACTCTATAATACATCTAGCAGTACACATCAACAAGTTTGAACAACTCCGGGGATCTTCGTATATACCCTTGCCAAAGGAAATTGCATCAAATAAAGCATGCATTAATGTGAAAAATAATGCTGAAGGATGCCTCGCGTGGGCAGTAACATCGGCGCTATATCCTGCAGCACAAAATGTTCCCTCCGATAGGACCTCATCGTATCCGCATTACTCTACAGTACTAAATTTAACTGGAGTAACATTTCCCATTACGCTTAACCAGATTAAACAATTTGAAGGACAGAACGATTTATCAGTTAACGTATTCATCCTAGAGAAAGAGCGTTACCTCACAACAGTTCCAGTTAGACTTACGAAACACAGGATGAAGCGGCATGTAAATCTCCTTATGATACGAGATGACTATGATAATACAAAGGATGAAGATCATTTGGATGACGATGTTGATGATGATGACGGCAGATATCATTTCTGCTGGATCAAAGATTTTTCGCGCCTTGTCTCGAAACAAATTTCTAAATACAATGGTAGAAAGTATATATGTGAGAGATGTTTGCTCTACTTTCGCTCTGCTGAAAAATTAAAATCACACACTCCTGAATGTAAGAATCAAAACGACTGCAGAATTATGTTTCCATCAGAGGAAAAGAAATGGTTAGAATATAAGAATTATAACCATGAGAATACAGTCCCGTTTTATGTATATGCTGATCTTGAATCAATATTGAAGCCGATTCAGGGAAACCATCAAAATACAAAGCGAATCCAGGAACATGAAGTTCACAGCATAGGATTCTATTTCTACTGCAAACATGATGCTAAGCTCTCATATAACAGAGCATATCGAGACAAGAATTGCCAACAATGGTTTGCATTAGAATTGCAAAAAATTGCATCTATAGCTGTACAGGAAAACTGAACATCAGACCAATGCAACCCCTGACTAAAGAGGAACGGCGATCACATATGGAAACTACTTGCTGTCATATATGTAAAAAAAACGTTTTCAACCGAAGAGGAACGAGTTCGGGACCATTGCCACTTAACAGGTAAATACTGAGAATCATAATTGCAATTCATTTTTTCATAATTTCTTTTAACAGGAAAATACCGAGGGCCAGCGCACAATTCATGTAATCTGATGTATCAAGATTGCACCATAGTTCCAGTCATTTTGCACAATTTATCTGGATATGATGCCCACTTCATTATTAAGGATATAGCTACAGCCATTCCTGGGAAAGTGGATCTCCTACCAATAAGTAAAGAAAGATACATTTCGTTCACCAAGCATGTTGAAGGCAGTTATATCAAATTCAGATTCATCGATTCCTTCCGTGTTATGGCAGAATCCTTAGATAAGCTATCATCATTGTTGCCAATGGATAAATTAAATATTACAAGAGCTGTATGGCAGGAATTGGATGATGATGACTTTAAACTACTTACGCGCACAGGAGTCTTCCCATACGACTTCGTTGACGATTGGACTAAATTTGATTTGCAACATTTACCGGCGCAGGAGCAATTCTATAATAAAATAACTGACAGTGATATATCTGCTGAGGACTACAATCATGCTGAAAAGGTCTGGCAGACATTTGAAATACAGAAACTTGGCGAATATTCCGATCTATACCTGAAAACTGATGTCCTCCTATTGGCTGATGTCTTCGAGAACTTTCGAGAAGTATATATGAAGACGTACAATTTAGATCCAGCACATTAATACACACCGTGCCAGGTCTAACATGGGATGATATGCTAAAATACACCAAAGTGAAACTAGAGCTGATAACCGACGTAGATATACTACTATTCATAGAGAGAGGCATTCGAGGTGGTATAAGTCAATGCTCGAACAGATATAGTAAAGCAAATAATCAATATATGGATGATTTTAAGCCTGAGGAGAAAGATAAGTACCTGATGTATTATGATGTGAATAACCTTTATGGATGGGCCATGTCACAGCATTTACCAACCGGAGGATTCAAATGGGTTGATGTTCCCAATATTGACGTTTTCAAAATTCCTGATGATTCTCCAATTGGATACATATTCGAAGTCAACTTGGATTATCCCCAACATCTACATGATAAGCATAAGGACTTACCGTTGTGTTCTGAGCATGCAGCACCACCTGGAGCAAAATTAGAAAAGCTTTTGGCAACATGACATCCTAAAATTAAATATGTTATACATTACCGAAATTTGAAGCAATGCTATCGCAATGGCCTCATCCTAAAGAAAGTGCACCGAGTTCTTCAATTCAATTCATTCAGCTTGGCTTAACCCATATATTGACTTAAATACCACCAAACAGAAGCAGGCTACCAGCGATCATGAGAAGGACACCTATAAGAAGATGAATAATGCAGCTTTTGGTAAGACCATGGAAAATGTTCGCAAGTATAGCGATATAAAACTTTGCATAAAGTGGGAAGGTCGTTATGGTGCAAAAGCTCGGATTGCAGCAACCAACTTCCACAGTGCAACGATATTTGATGAGAATTTAGTTGCTGTGGAATTAAGGCGACTGAAAATCTTATTCAATAAACCTCTTTATATTGGAATGACAGTTTTGGAAATTTCAAAGATATGCCTCTATGATTTCCACTACAGTTTTATGCACCGTGAATTTGGAGATAAATGTAAAGTCATGTATACAGACACAGATTCTCTAATATATGAACTTGAAGAGAAAAATGCATATGAGTTTATGGCTGAAAATATAAACAAATTTGATACAAGTGATTACCCAAAAGATAATCAATTCAATATACCGCTCATGAATAAAAAGATTCCTGGTATAAAGAAGGATGAGCTGAATGGGAAAATCATGAGCGAATTTCTAGGCTTGCGTTCGAAAATGTACAGTCTGCGTATAAACGGTGGTAAAACTGTAAAGAAAGCAAAAGGAGTAAAGACTAATGTAGTCCAGAGACATATCAATTTCGAAGACACACCTTTGAAACCGGAACGGCATCAGGTCCTTGATCTTCATCCGAAAGTGTGTCTTGGAGGCTGCAACCTTAATTCCCTATAATCAAGCATGTCACAGCTGGGTGTGTATGGGATCCAAAATGTTTGATTTAACCACTCCTGTAAGTTATCATCTGCACTAATTGGAGCAGTTCTCGCTTGGAAATATTTAATGTCTTTTATAATTCAATTGTCACCAGTTTTTTTAACAAATTCACCGCAAAACGTTGTAGAAACTTTAATATTAAAATAATGTTTTAAGGTATTTTTAACACGATCCATAAATAATTTGCCAATGTGTTGCATAAATAGCTTCGGATCGATATGCTTTAAATTTGCAATAACACCTTGTCGAATTCTGTCTGCGAACGCTGTCTTTATTTCCTCCCACTTTACAAAATCACTTCTTCTTTCGCGCTGTGTGATTCCTCCACCTCGACGGGGATTTTTCAATAGTGCTCTCAATGCTTTAATTTGCTCGAGACAGCTCTCGAAATGTCGTTTCCTAGCACTCTTATTGCACTTCCGAAATGCAACTTGAAATTTATGTATGTTTCTGTTGCACTTTTTAACAATATAGTCTTTATTCTCTGAATTTGTTAAACACTTCAACACATCCTTCCGCAAGTTTTTAATTACTCAAAAACTTTTATTTACTAGCGCGCTTGTCATTTTTAATTTTTTTATGTTTTTAAACTATCACTGAGACTCACTAAAACTGACTGATGCTCCCCAAGAGTTTGCTTGGGCTTTTATAGGAACGGTTTGTAAACATGAATGATCCTGTTGCTACAATAATCATTGCACAGGATGAATTCCAAAGAATTTGCTTACAGGCTGAGATGATATCGAATTACACGATAAACAAAAAAAATCATTCAAATTAATTTGATTACTTTAATCTGCTTGTCGAATTTGCAAATGAGGTTGTTTACATACAAGAAAATGTGAAAATTTGTTTACATTCCAATGAAACGTTTCGTTCGGTTAATTTCTTGGAACAATAAAATTTTTGGCTGCCTACAGGAAGTGTGGTATCAAATTACATGAAAAGAATAAATGTGCTGATATTGCATAAATATGTTTACAGCATGATGTGAAAATTTGTTTACGAATTCCAATGAAAACGTGTCGATCAGTAAAATTCTTGGAATTGGGCGGCTTACAGGAAGTGTGGTATCAAATTATACGAAAAGAATAAATATGCTGATACTGCTTAAATTTGTTTACAACAAGATGTGAAAATTTGTTTACGAATCTTGTGATGATCGATATCTGCAACTTCCGTTCAGCAAAACCTAGGTGAAACAACAAAAACCGAGGTGATGATGCAATGTTGCGAAATTCGTTATCTGCTCAGCTAAGAAAACTTCAAGCATGACAAACCCCTTAGCTAATTACCAATCAAGGTGCTAATTGCCAATTAGATAATTACCAACCAAGCTGCTAATTGCACAATTAGTAATTATATAATTGCCAATTAGCTAATTGTTTGAACAAATGTTGCTAATATCTCGAAAACCAAAGTCCGTAGAAGATTCCTGATGAAATTTTCGTTCCCCCACATACCACCCATCTAGAATCCATTGGCATGAACAAAAATTTC
The DNA here is from genome assembly GCA_963930735.1 of Dioctria linearis. NCBI lineage: Eukaryota > Metazoa > Arthropoda > Insecta > Diptera > Asilidae > Dioctria > Dioctria linearis. Next base: position 50,630,031 of record OZ005744.1, read on the forward strand.
CTACTATTAACTTTAATTATAATATTAATTCAAAACCAAAGCCTACATTTAGGTGCAACACTTGAAAACAACAACAGCTTACATTTAGGCGCACCACATATCCAAGAAAACCGTACCAAAAAAAAACCGTAGCATGCTAGTACGTGTGGGCACAGAAAACCGTAGCACGTGCCACGTGTGGGCAAAAGTGAAGAAAAAAACTTCACATATCCAAGAGAACCGTACCACACATCCAAGAAAGCCGTAGTACCGGAGCATGCTGGTAGTATCAGCTAATGCCGTTAGGCTGCAGTCAAGACCAAACGACACAGCCAAGACATAAGCCAGTCAAGACTCAATGGTGCATTCAAGACATAAACCAGTCAAGACCGAATGGTGCATTAAAGACATAAACCAGTACAGTCAAGACACAACCCCACATTTACTCTACCTAGCGGCGGTGGCGCCATCTCTAATTAAAAAACTCTGGTCCAGAACTCTACCCATATGTAGCAACTTCAAAGAATATTCGCACAACACCTCCATGGTCTCATGGTAGAGCGCATCGGATTTTACAAAACCAAGCGTTCTCGGTTCGATTCCAGCAAAAATCCAACATTATTTTATTAAAAAGAATCATCTAAGACAAGAGCTTGAACAGCTTAAGGGGGCCACCAGTTGATGTGTCATCTCTTTGTCAGCCAGACGACAGGAAAGGAATCCCCCAGGCAGGCCCTGCGACGTAGACCACTAGACGGTATCCCCCAGTGACCCAGAACCCAGTCCAGAACCACCAAAATGGTTGGAATTTTCCGGACACTTTTTGTATGGAAAAAGTGTGCCAGAACTAACGTAACTACTCTCAACATCTACATGATAAGCATAAGGACTTACCGTTTTGCTCTGAGCATGCAGCACCACCTGGAGCAAAATTAGAAAAGCTTTTGACAACATTACATCCTAAAACTAAATATGTTATACATTACCGAAATTTGAAGCAATGCTTATCACATGGACTCATCCTGAAAAAAGTGCACCGGGTTCTTCAATTCGACCAATCAGCTTGGCTTGAACCATATATTGACTTAAATACTACCAAACGGATGCAGGCTACAAGCGATCGTGAGAAGGACAGCTATAAGAAGATGAATAATGCAGCTTTTGGTAAGACCATGGAAAATGTGCGCAAGTATAGCGATATCAAGCTTTGCGTAAAGTGGGAAGGTCGCTTTGGTGCAAAAGCTCGGATTACTGCACCCAACTTCCTCAGTGCAACGATATTTGATGAGAATTTTATTGCTGTGGAATTAAGGCGACTCAAAATCTTATTCAATAAGCCTCTCTATATTGGAATGGCAGTTATGGAAATTTCAAAAATATGCCTCTACGATTTCCACTACAGTTAATACAGATAGATATTCTCTAATATAGGAACTTGAATAGAAAAATGCATATGAGTTTATGGCTGAAAATATAAACAAATTTGATACGAGTCATTACCCAGAAAATAATCAATTCAATTTACCGCTCATGAATAAAAAGATTCCTGGGCTAATGAAGGATGAGCTGAATGGGAAAATTATGAGTGAATTTGTAGGCTTGCGCTCAAAAATGTACAGTCTGCGTATAAACGATGGTAAAACTGTAAAAAAGCTAAAGGAGTAAATGGCTAATGTAGTCCAGAGGCATATCAATTTCGAAGACTACGCCGAATGTTTGAATAACAAGCTAATATTAACTGCCAATCAGAGCTCCATACGATCCCATAACCATAGCGTGTACACTCTCAATCAAAAGAAGATCGGATAGAGTCCTTATGATAATAAGCGACATATTATAAGCCGAACGACGGATACTCTACCATGGGGACATTACTCCATTTCATCAGATCAACAAGTGGCAACCGCAGAAATAATCTAAGTTTAGTGTAAATAATAACAAATCTATTGTTGCGAGCGTGGCCTTTGGTTCGTTATTTAAAACACAATATTAAATAATTAATATATAAATTCTTTATTACACTTAAATCATATAAAGTTCACAAACATTCATTTAATCAACTCAACTCTAATTATCGCTAACACTGTACTTTTAATTATCGCAATCTAATTACACTCTTTCGCTTCTTTATTACTTTTGCTTGTTAACACTGCAACGTCTAAAACAAGACTCTTTTCCTGGCGATGACAACTGTTATATTTATACCCTAGAAACGCTCCGGATTATTCTGGAGTGTTCTATTCCAAAAGCTTCTTGACTATTCTATTTGTTCTATTCCTGAACTTTCCTGTAACAATAATCGATTCTCCGAACCTAAAGTCGTTTACTCTCCATTGCCAGTAGATGTCACCAGTTGTCTCTTTCTATTGCACGTAACACTGCCCCCTTCTTAAATTTGTTCGTCCCGAACAACAGGTGGTCCTCGGTCTTGATGCTCTTAGTATTGACACAAGCGATCCAGATGGACGATTTTTCGTTTGCCTCCTGTACCACGTTGAATCCTGTATACTACGTCATTTATTCTAGTTACTACTGAATACCGTCCCTCCACCTGTTGTCGTGATTTTGGAGAGCATCCCTTATGTCGGTTCGGGTTGTATAGCCAAGCAAGATCACCTTCATTGAATCCTGCTGAATTCGCACGTAAGTCATAGCGGGTCCTCATCCGATGGGTACTTACTGCTAATTTCGCACCCCAATCGTTATACATCTCCCTGCAGTTTTTGTAGTGATTCGCTATGCTTTTGAATCCTGTTGCGCAACTGTAGGCGGTATACTTGCTGCATGTGTTTACCTCCGTAACGTAATTCTATCGCCTGTACTAATGAAGAGTAATTACGTTGATTTTCAATCGGTACAGTTTGTAAGAGTTCTGACGCAGGACCTCGAAGTGCTAACATCAGAGCAATAGCTTTGTCTTCATCTTTCCATCCATTTACCTCTGAAGCTGCTCGAATTGTCTCTTGAAGATTTGCCACGAATTTTGTGCTTCAATATGGGAGGTTTCATTCTACCTGCACCAGATATTTCAGTTGCTACGCTTAAAGGCTGACGATGCTTTATTCTTTCCAGATCTGCTTTAAAGTTATCAAGCTGTTCCGTGACATTTTCTTGTTCTCCCAACACTTGTTGTCGAACTTCCAACACTTCCTGCTGTATTCCTTCAATTTTCACATTTTGTTCGTCTAATACTTTCAGAAATTTCTTTTGGTCCTCCAAACAAGTTTCTAGACAATTCTACATAGAATTCTTTTGTTCATCCCAACGGGATTCCAGAGAATTCTTTTGTTCCTCAAAGTAGATAAGCTATGCGGATTCTGGCTCACTTTTTCAAGCCTCCAGGATTTCGCCACAGATGGCGCCACCGTCGTGGTTTGATTCCGTGCTAATTGTAGGTGGTTGTACTGGTTTGTGTCTTGGGCGCACCATTGAGTCTCGACTAGCGGGATTAATCGGTACTACCGGGATGTATCATTTGATCTTGACTGCACCCTAGCGGCATTAGCCGGTACTACCAGCATGCTCCCGTACTACGGTTTTCTTAAATAGATATGTGTTGCGCCTAAATGTAGGCTTTTGGTTTCATTGAGTCTCGACTGCGCCCTAGCGGGATTAATCGGTACTACCGGGATGTATCATTTGATCTTGACTGCACCCTAGCGGCATTAGCCGGTACTACCAGCATGCTCCGGTACTACAGTTTTCTTGGATAGACATGTGGTGCGCCTAAATGTAGGCTTTTGGTTTTGGACTAATATTAGTAATAATTAAAGTTGACGCTAGGAAATTTTTGTTCATGCCAATGGATTCTAGATTTTATTGGTGGGGGGTATTAGGGGGGGGGGGAGGAAATTTTCATCAGAAATCCTCTACGCGTCGTTTCTTGAGTAAGGTACCTAACGGTCTTAGCCGGAACTACCAGCATGCCTTTATTTTGCTCTTTTCTTTTATTAGCGGGAGAGTTCTAGATATCGGCATGACGTCATCATGGTTTTGCTGCACCTAAATAAGTTTTCTTAGCAGGGAAGTTGTAGATATCAGCATTATTCGAATTTCACAACATGACATCACCATGAACAGATTCTAGACGATGTCAGTGAGGGTTCTGGGGTATGTGTGTATTGAAAAGTCTTATGTTTTATAAACACTTGTTTTTATTTCCAATATAATTTCTTATTATAAAAGTATTTCTTATAGCGCATTGTACAATATGAACTTGGCAAGATGGCGCATTTGTGTTAATCTCTATTAGTTTTCCACAGTTGTATTCATCTTCAACGTTAATAATGATTTCACTCTCTCCAATTATTTTCTGCACCCAATGAACTTTTTCAGCTCCCTTTACATCTACGGTTTTGTTTCAAAGCAGTGGTTCAACTATAGTGTACAGCTTGTGATACGGTATGTAGCCATCATCCCAGCGGATTCCATGAAAATTGTGTTGAAGCCATTTTACTTGTCTCTTTTTTGCTGAAGTCAAATCTTTGTATCTGAACGGTGGTTGAAATATAAAGTGCTGCATCTGGTTTTCATTGTTTAAAATTGCCAGTTCTTTAGTGATGAATTCATTGAGATTTGTTTTGAATCCTTGGACGTCTACGATGTGTTATGTAAGTAAGTTGAGAGTGAATGGTTAGGACGTGAAGTCCAAACTGTCAGCATGAGCTGACCGATCACTCGATGACAGCGATAGCACAGGGCGGCATGCTAGCACCTCGGCTAAGGGTGGCGGAGAGTGTGGGGAGGTTCTCGAAAATACCTGCCGCTGTCACCGCCCATAATCAAAAAAAAATCTTCATGCCTACATAAACGAGCCAGCACACACTTGGTCCTGAAGGGACGCTTACGTCACCTACCTATGTCCCATTGAAGGCGCAGATGGCAAGCCTTCCCGCCAAGCCCCATCTTCCCATCGACTTTGGGTGGCACAATCGTCCAAAGTCCCTTGTTGACGTGTAATGAGAGAGAGAGACTAGGCGAACCTAGACGACCTTTATCCCAATCGCGAGGGCTCCGGGATAGTGAAAGGAAAAATAAAAGCTTAGCCAGTCATGTTCACGTTATAATTGAAACTATTCGACGGTATAATATTTTTGTGTTTTAAGAAATAATCTCGAAGGAAAATATGCGTAATCATATACTTATTCTAAGCAAATAAATGTTAAATTAAAGTTAATTTTAATGAAACTCTTATGAATTGCATGCATAGTTCAATGATGAAAGAAAATCTTAATAGTATGTTCTAAATAAGGAGATTAAAAAAAAATGAATGGTAAACAAAAAGAAAAATCCCTAAGGCGGAGATATACTAGATAATTCACTTGGTAAGAAAAGTAATTTGCATACAACCTACCTATAAGCACTGAGATAATTCTTTAAACACTCTATGTTTGACTTACTAGGATGATGCAACTTTATAATGAAGACAAATGCAAAATTAAATATTAAACTAGGTGCTATTTTAATAATAAGCTCGATGAAACATTATTGAAACGTACTAAGCCGTCTATCTCTTAGCTAGAACGACGGAATATATTGATATATCGCACAGCTCAATTTATTACTAAAATGGTAATGTACCTTTTGATAGTTGAAGATACATATATCAGAACTTTAACTGACTATAATCGAACTTTCTATAAAACCGCTCTAATGTTACTGAACTTCACCTTACTTGCTACCCTATCTTTTTAATGCACGATATCAAGATCTACGATAATAATAATAGTAATAATATGTAATAGCAAGAATAGAACTTGCATCATCATAATAATTTTCTGCAAAAATAAAATAAAACAATGATCTTAAAAAAAATAAGCCAAAACAAAACAAAAAATTTTCTGAAAATGTTTGGGTAAACGTAATGAATATTCTCGCGGGTACTTGTGTATATTAAAAGATTTTGAAAATTCCTAATAGTTGACTTTTTGATAAAATCCTTTGGCAAAACGTGTGCCTATCTAGACTAGGAGGACGGGCTGATGAATTTCCATAACTTGCCTGCTGCAAGCGAATCGGAGAAGAAGGCATACAATATTGCTGACATACTTCTTCTAGATGATGTCAATAGAAACTGTATAAGCAGCGTTGAGTTAGAAATTCCAATAGTTTTCTATGCAACAATATAACAAGTGGCATGGCAGTAGATTTATAGCTTGGTATTATATGATTCGATTTATGTATTGCGCTACTGTAATTATCCAATCCTATATCATCCGAGAACTAACGGCTCTTAATAATTTTATTGGTACTATGAGCTACCTATATTAATTTATTTTAAACTTGAAAATTATCTTGAGAATTTCATTATTCTGAAAATAACGATTAACTTAAACTATTTATTTCGCATCTTGATCGATAGTAGCAAGTGTGCTGTTCTGATTTTTGGTTTAATAACATGCCCTCTGACATTAGAATATTTTATAGCACTTACTTCTCATCAGTAACAAATCGCCATAGATTTATTTGCAAATAGTGTGCATCCACTTGAATTTGCTGCAGTCCAAATTTACTAAATGTGCGCAATCGAATACATTCCAGAAGAGTCTTTAATCCAATTTTAGTTATTCCAGTCATTATTGAAACCTTGGAGAATTCTACAGAATTGATTCAAGCGAAGATGGTGTATAGTTGAACCAATTAGAACAAAATTGTTGTTTTGATGTGGTCAAACTGCCCAAATGCGTTTTTCGACTCGAATCATTACTTGCTACTGTACGATTACCTGTTTCATATAAGCTGGTTATTCCAACAGTTGCTTCTGGTAAAATTAGCACCCGGTATTGCGATAGCTACAACCGCTGCTACAATTCCAGCTGTATAGGCTATTGATGATCTATAGCAGGTGATTGCTGTTCTAGCTGCTAATGAGGCTAAATGTGATGACGAAGATGAACTTCCCTTCACCGTGTTGTGTGCCTTTACACGAACTTTGCGTATTTCTTGAGGTGCAAATCTTAGACTCATTCCCTATTCGATTGCCTTGTCCCAATTTTTAATATAACCTATGTGGGTATTATAATTGTAGGGAAATTCACGAGAAAATATTATCTTGTGAGAACGATGAACGATGATCGAAGGATTGTTGGATACTTTCCAATTTACTATAAATGATGATGGATGTTTAACTCGCACGTCTTTGCTTTTTGAAGGCGTTGATAAGACAGGGTCGATTCTTCTTCTTCTTTTTCTGTCTGTCAGACTGTCACCTCCTAGAGGAAGCATTGCTTCGTCGGGGCGCGTTCAGTTTTTTTTAATCTTGATCGCGGCCGGCTCACACGCGTCAGTACGTGTAGCATATTGCTATATGCAATACGCTACGACCATAACAGATGACAGCCATCTTCTTAATTTAACTTTCTAACTTCACTTGTCAGCGGACTGTATTCCACTATTCGATCGTGTAGAAGCAGGCAATATGCTGTTGTATTAGCCGGTATATTTTCAGATGTCTTGAATTCTAGCCTTATTTCAACAGGTCCAGTTTTTATTGTTTCATTTTGATGTGAGCAATCAATGACAGCGATCGGAGCATCGGTTTTGAACTTCTCCCATGTGAGGAACGGCTGATACTGATAACCATAGTATGATTGTATAAACTTTATATACATCTCATACAGCAATGCGTATCTATTCAAATCAAATTTCAAATTCAAATCATCATAGGGATATGATTCTGAGTTCAAATGAACTGTAACATCGGTGAGTTGACAATGATCAAACTTGCTTCCATCTTTGATTTTATCGTTCCTTCGATCCGTTTGTAATGCTAAGATGATAAATCGAGGTTTCTCCAGTTGAGTGGAAGTCTTAACTGACCAGGTTTAATGCGTGGACTCCGGTAGTACTGGATACTCATATATGTCCCAGCTGCGGAATGGTATTTGTATCCGGCGACCTCTCCCGATAATTTTAAATAGTTGCAGCTTTTCATCATCGGATACTGTAACATGTGGAATACTCCATTGAAGTTTGGTAATTTCAATTTTCATCACATCAGTGGGTGATATAATGGCATTATCGTCTGTCCTGCTCCGGATCAATATGAGTTCATCTTTGGAATTTATCAGAATTTTCTTGTAATCTTCAGCGAATCCCAATAAATATTTCAGAGGTACACAATAGTTAAACAGTCCATTGGCTGGTATAACGGATGAATCTGCCGTTGAGTAGTATCCTGCTTACATTTGCATTTAGCGATACGTAGTTTTTTAATGTTGTCGCAATCCCAAGATTTCTTGTACGATCGATTTCCACTGCATTCAATTCATAGCGTATTTCCTCAAAAAGAAATGGTAGAGCGTTGTTAGCTAATTTTGCAGTTGCTGAAACAGTTCCATCCAGCTTTGTTAGAGATCCCTCAATGTAAAGAAAACTCCTGCTGGGTAGAATATTCAATTCCTGATGTTGTACAGAGATACGGATTTCATCACTGTTTTTAAATGATGTTAGAAATGGTGAATAGGAGTGATGTTCAAATTTAGTAACACTGTTATCAAAGCGAGCGTCTGGTGCAATATCTAGTATTCCTTAATTCATTGTTTCAGCGTTAAGCTTATCGATTGTAAATATGTTGTATTTGCAGGTGTTAATGTAGGTCTTGATCGCTTCAAGGTTGTCCGCTGACTAATGATCTTGTCTGCTCCGAACTCGTATTTATAATTATTGTATATCAACATGCTATGGCTTCAAATGTAACCTAATGGTTATAGTCTCTCCTCTGAAGTTGATTAAGTCACCGTCTTGGTCAAGCAGCTTCAATGTTAGAGAACTTATACGTTTGGTGTTCACAGGCAAATAGATTACATTTTTGGGTACCTCCACTATTTTATACCCAGGCTCCACGTTCGGTGAAAACTCGTGGAGAGTGTGTACTTGTGTGTTGTTGAAGAATGATCCTGATATAATATTGCATTCGATGCATATAGTATTTACTTTAATGATGTTGACTGGCAACTCTGATGTATGCACTATATTACCAGATAAGTTTCTTTTACTGAATCCTAGCAGAGGAGCTATGGATCTCTGTTTTTCAAAATGTATTTCTTCAGTTGCCTTAACTTCTCTCTTCAATGTATTATTGTTAGCCTTTATTGTAACCTTTATCCTTCTCCCTTCTTTATCCAAGTATCCTTGTACATATTTTGCTATATTCTCAATCTCATAGGATCCAATAGGTATCTCAACAACCTCATTCCCTATATGAACCAGATTATTGCTCACATCAATATTTGGTATAGAGTTGTATGTTTGAAAATCAATTAATCCACAAACATAATCCGTTGCTATCTCCAGCGGAGGAAAGTACTCAGCACTGAGTAGAGATGAATTTCCCGTGATAGTAAGTGTTAAAGACATGGCGGTTGATAATGAACTGTCACAATTTCAATATAGATACATTTATTTACAGATAATAATTAATGACTATAACAATTATATAAAAACTCTAAACATAAGTGACCCAAGTAGTTTATGAGCTCCCTTGGTGGTTGGAGATTGCCAAAGCTATCAAAGTATTCGATGTTATCACCTTCCTTGTAGTACGCTACCCAGTGTGTACATGCTCCAGTTGAGATGTCCAAGTTAACATTACCGCTTTCTCACTTCCATGGCTTTTTAGGAAGATTATCACGCATAAATACTCCTCTGAAGTGCGGCAAGTGTGTGGTATACTTGTGAAGATCCAACTCGTTTAGCGGTCGTTTGGGTAGCGTCTTTAATAGTTTTTTGGTTGAGGTTGTAGATAGAGTCCAAGTCCTTTTCTATACGGCTTCAAGAACAGCCCGTTTCCATCTTTACCAACCGCTATAGTTTCCATTGCTTGGTTATGACGTTTGCTTTTTTCCAATTTTGCCTTTGCCGCACTGGTATCATTTACTGCTTTAGCTATGCCTGCTGCACCTCCCGATAGTGCTCCCAATGCTGAAAGTCCAGAAAACAACGGGATGAGGAACGGAAGTGCTCCGCCAACCTTTGGTACAGGTATCACTCGTGGAGTTTTAATTGATTTCTTCTTTGTTTTCACAATATTTTTAGCTGCACTAAGAGCTATTTTTGTAGCTTCCATCAAGTCTTTTGGTTTTTTGATTTTTAAAATCTTTCCTGCATTTCGTACTGCTTCTCGGAATGTGGGTTGGCGTTTATTTTTAGCGTTAAGACCCATACCTAGCTTAATTTTAGCCGCCATTGCGTTTGTTATAAGCCAAGCGTTGGCACGTTCCTTCCAATTTGCATCCGTAGAATTTGCACGCTGCCAGGCTTTTCCAGCCAATATTTTATCAGCTATATGTCGATCACTTGTATCTTTATGTCGCGAGTATGCTATATCGTGTTCTTTGCAGGCTGCGTCCAGTGGATTAATGCATGTATCTCCTCTCGCCAATCTTTTTTGTAACTTTGTTCCTGGTCCACAGTACTGGTACCCCGGTAGATGTAATTCTACAGGTAATTTGTTGATGATTGAATTTAATAGTCCTCTGCCCCCTTTCAAAGCTTTACTGGAGCGTTTCGATTTGTGATCCGGCATCTTATAAGGTTGTGATGATGCTGTTGAAATGTAATATAAACAGGTATACTTATAGGAATCTCGTTAGTCTTCAATATGCGGTTCATTAAACAACAACAAGCTTTTCCTGTTCGAAATGCTGATGTAGCTGTTATGAGGGTGAAAAAGAAGCATGGGCCCCTATTGCCTAATAGTATAAGGAGCATCATTGTTGGAAAAACTAATGTTATGATAAGTTTGCTGGAACATCCCAATGGTCTGAGATATGAAAATATTTACATATATTCCAAGTCTTTACATCAACCAAAGTATGAATACTTGAAGCGAGTGATGACTCCCATATCAGGATTGGGGTATTATACATTCTCAAACAACTGCGACGTTCTAGCACCAGAGGAAGCCAAATCACATTCAGTGTTTATTTTCGATGATATAGCATGTGAAAAGCAAGATAATGTGCGATCCTATTTTTGCATGGGTCGCCACGAAGATATAGACAGCTTCTATCTCTGTCAAACATATACGCATTTACCAAAGCACTTAATACGTGACAATGCTAATTTAATCATCTTATTCAAGCAAGATAACTTGAATTTGAAACATATCTATAATGATCATGTGAACACAGACATGAATTTTGATAAATTTCGAAGAGCCTGTGCTGACTGTTGGAAGGATGAATATGGTTTCTTGATGATTGATAAGGATAGCTCATTAAACAAGGGGCGCTACCGTAAAGGACTTGATACCTTCATTGTACTATAAATAGGTGAAACATGTGAAATCTTAATAAGTCGAAGTTGTTACTCAGTCGAAAGCACACCGAATCCTGTGGACCTGCTCAGTAGATTAAAGGTGTTCACCTATTAAGCTGTTAAGCTGTTATAAGAGCTGTTTGGAAAGCTGTTTACCTGTTATCAGAGCTGTTTGAAAAGCCGTTATTCAGTTAATATCGAAGGTGAATGAAAATCTATGAAAAGAAATCATCAAGACAAGGAATGCAGTGCGACGGAAATTTATAGTTCTAAAGACGGGAAGGATTGAAGCAGAAGCTCAACTTGAAGAAACTTTCAAGCCAATCACCAAACCCTTAAAAGAGTTTGTTACCAGAGTCAAAAACGAGCCATTAGTCAAATTGGAACCAAAAGAAGAAGAAGAAGAAGAAGACAACGAAATTGTGGAACCTTTTACTCCTCCAAAACGAAAATATGTGAAAATGGAGGCTAGTAGCACTAAAAGTGGTCTCGTATCCCCAAAGTGGTCTCGTATCCCCAAGATTCGAGATGAAAATAAGCGATCTTCAGAAACAAAATCAAAATCCTATGCTATTTCCCAATGCTGGAGTATTACCGGCTAATGCCACCAGGGGACCATGCTCAAGAAATGGTTTTTGCACTCGAAAGAGCAACTGTTACTTTTCAATGCATGCACCCCTAAGATCTAATAATAATAGTTTGCTAAGAAAACATCAAGCCAAGGTGATATCATGTTGTGAAATTCGAATGATGTTAATATCTACAACTTCCCAGCTAAGAAAACTTATTTAGGCACACCACTTGAAAACAGAAAAACCAAGATGACGTCATTCTGATATCTACAACCTCCCCGCTAATAAAAGAAAACAGCAAATCCAAGGCATGGTGGTAGTACCTGCTAATGCCGCTAGGGAACCTTACTTTCCCTCGAGGTGAACAACATATGAAGTACCGGCTAATGCCGCTAGGGAACCTTACTCAATAAATGGTGTTTGCACTCGAAAGAGCAACTGTGACTTTTCAATACACGCACCCCCTAAACCCAATAATATTAATTTGTTGAGAAAACATCAAGCAAAGGTGATGTCATGTTGTGAAATTCGAATGATGCTGATATCTACAACTTACCTGCTAAGAAAACGTGCAGCATTTGAAAACAGCAAAACCATGATGACGTCATGCTGATATCTACAACTCTCCCGCTAGTAAAAGAAAACAGCAAAACCAAGGCATGCTGGTAGTTCCAGCTAAGGCCGCTAGGGAACCTTACTCAAGAAATGGCGTTTGCGCCCGAACAAATGTCGCTAATATTTCAAAACCAAAGCCTGTAGAAGATTTCTGATGAAAATTTCATTCCACCTCCCACCCCACACCGCCAAGAATCCATTTCCATGAGCAAAAATAACTTGAAATATTAATACGCTAATATCTCGAAAACCAGAGCCAGTAGAGGATTTCTGATGAAAATTTCATTACCCCCCCCCTCCCTATCTTTAGTATGCCCCCTCATACCACCCCTCTAGAATCCATTGGCATGAACAAAAATTTCCTATTATTAACTTTAATTATTAGTTCAAAACCAAAAGCCTACATTTAGGCGCTCAAGAAAAATCAATTATTACTAATATTAATTCAAAATCAGGCGCAACACTTGAAAACAACAAAAGCCTACATTTAGCCGCACCACACATCCGAAAAAGTGAACCAAAAAACTTCCCAAAACCGTAGTATGCTGCCACGTGTGGGCAAAAGTGAAGCAAAAACTACGCAAAACCGTAGCATGCTGCCACGTGTGGGCCACAAGTGAAGCAAAAAACTTCACATATCCAAGAAAGCCGTAGTACCGGAGCATGCTGGTAGTACCGGCTCACTGACATTTTTTAGAATCTGTTCATGGTGATGTCATGTTGTGAAATTCGAATGATGTTGATCAAAGCCTACATTTAGACGCAGCACCCCCATGAGCAAAAAAAACTTGAATTATTACTAATATTAACTATATCTAAAAAGGTAAAATTGCTAATATCTCGAAAACCATAGCCCGTAGAGGATTTCTGATGAAAATTTCGTGCCCCCTAATACCAACACCCCAACCATCTAGAATCCATTGGCATGAACAAAAATTTCCTAGCGTTAACTTTAATTATTTCTAATATTATTTCAAAACCAAAAGCCTACATTTAGGCGCACCACATATCTATCCAAGAAAACCGTAGTACCGGAGCACGCTGGTAGTACCGGCTAATGCCGCTAGGGTGCAGTCAAGATCAAATGATACATCCCGGTAGTACCGATTCATCCCGCTAGGGCGCAGTCGAGACTCAATGGTGAACCCAAGACACAATGGTGCACCCAAGACACAATGGTGCATCCAAGGCGCAATGGTGCCAAAATTCGAGATGAAAAATAAGCGAACTCCAGCAACAAAATCGAAATCCTATGCTATTTCCCTATGCTGGAAAGTGCTGAAAGTGATATCGTATCCCCAAAGTGATCTCGTATCTCCCAAACTCGAGATGAAAAACTTAATATCAACTTAGAGGCTACGAGTCCGACATGAAAAATAAGCGAACTCCAGAAAAAAATTGAAAACCTATACTATTTCCCTATGCTGAAGAGTGCTGAAAGTGATCTCGTATCCCCAAAGTGATCTCGTATCCCCAAAGTGATCTCGTATCCCCAAAATTCGAGATGAAAAATAAGCGAACTCCAGCAACAAAATCGAAATCCTATGCTATTTCCCTATGCTGGAGAGTGCTGAAAGTGATCTCGAATCCCCAAAGTGATCTCGTATCCCCAACATTCAAGACATAAACCCATACAGCCAAGACACAAAGCCAGATTTAGTGCGCTCCTCGGTGGCATTAAACCTGAAAAGAAACATCCTTAACATAAAAATCACAAATTAATTTTACCTAAACCACTAAAAGCAATTGCTGATGTTAGCTGAACATCTCACAGCACAAGTAAATACGTCAGAACGAACATTCCGCGTAAAGAAGAAACCGTACTAGAGCACAAAATGGAAACGAGGTACGAGCAAGAAATTCTCATTACACACCACGTTCCGCCATGCGCCCTGAATGCAACACAAAATTGTCGGCGCCAAGTTGCGTCGTTGATTGCCACAGACGTAATACAATGAATGCGACATTGTGGTCGTCATTTCAAGATAAACGAGTTGAGTTTTGATTTCTTTGGGATGTCTACAGAGAAATTTTTACATCTTTTTAAGAATAAGTATAAGTTGTATTTAAAGCTTATATACATTTATGCCAGATTTAAATGGACGGTGCTCGAAATTTACTCTACTTTTTGACGACGACATTTTTTGTGGCATACCAATCGCTATGTTCTAATGTCGTAACATGGATTCGAAAATTATTTTGTTTGGCGTCGACAGGTGCGTGTCGCAATCGTTGTACTTCAACCTTTAACTGCAGCTAGCTCATGAGAAACCACTGCGCAGCGGAATATCGTAATAGTGCATCTAAAAGCAAATGCAGCAACTCGTGCGTGCCGCTTCCAGCTACGTCTAGGCCAGCTGAAGGTACGGTTTTAAGGAATTTATAAATTATTCCCGGTAAGAGTTTATTTTTTTATATTTTTTTACACTTATACCATATTGAATTAGAAATAAATTGAATTTACTCAAAATATTTCCTAGATAATAAGTTCAGAGCAGCCTGTGGCAGCATAACTAAAATGGTAACACTCATGACAAATGTTGAGGTGCAGTTGCTATGCCAGGTTATTGTTGCTATGCCAGTTGTTGCTATGCCAATATTGTTGCCATTCGCCTTTGGCTGCCGTTCTTTGGTGCCGTGTGCAAACTCTGGCTATATAAACAGCAGTCTGACTTGGATCGAGCTCTTTTTCAGTTTGGCAGTGCAGTGATCAAGTGGTTATCTATTCCTAGTGTTATTTCCCAGTGTTCTAATTTCCACTAACAAATAAAATACTTTGTTTTGGTTGACAATTGAAATAAATATTCTTCTTCTGGGTCTCGACTGGATTAAGGGTATTGTTTTGATAAGCGACTAAAATAAAGATTCTTATTGTGGGTAACGACTGCAATAAGAATTTAATACTAATCAAACAAGTGCTTTATTTTGGTTAAAGGGTTGAAAATTGAGATTTTTATTCTGGGTACCGACTGGATTAAAGATCTTATTTTTGACAGCGGCTGAAATAAAGATTCTTACTGTGGGTATCGACTGCAGTAAGAATAAGTTACTAACACGAAACTCTTTATTGCGGGTCTCGACTGTAATAAAGATTCTTATTGTGGGTATCGATTGCAATAAGAATAAATTACTAACACCAAACTCTTTATTGCGGGTCTCCACTGTAATAAAGACTCTTATTGTGGGTATCGACTGCAATAAGAATAAATTACTAACACCAAACTCTTTATTGCGGGTCTATACTGTAATAAAGGCTCTTATTGTGGGTATCGACTGCAATAGGAATAAATTACTAACTCGAAACACTTTATCGCGGGTCTCGACTGTGATAAAGATTCTTTCTGTGGGTAGCGACTGCAGTAAGAATAAATTACTAACATCAAACTCTTTATTGCGGTTCTCGACTGTAATAAAGACTCTCTTTGTTGGTATGGACTGCAATAGGAATAAATTACTAACTCAAAACACTTTATCGCGGGTCTCGACTGTGATAAAGATTCTTTCTGTGGGTAGCGACTGCAGTAAGAATAAATTACTAACACCAAACTCTTTGTTGCGGGTCTCGACTGTAATAAAGACTCTTATTGTGGGTATCGACTGCAATAAGAATAAATTACTAACACCAAACTCTTTATTGCGGGTCTCGACTGTAATAAAGACTCTTATTGTGGGTATCGACTGCAATAGGAATAAATTACTAACTCAAAACACTTTATCGCGGGTCTCGACTGTAATAAAGATTCTTATGGTGGGTATCGACTGCAATAAGAATAAATTACTAACACCAAACTTTTTATTGCGGGTCTCGACTGTAATAAAGACTCTTATTGAGGGTATCGCCTGCAATAAGAATAAATTACTAACCCAAAACACTTTGTCGCGGGTCTCGACTGTGATAAAGATTCTTTCTGTGGGTAGCGACTGCAGTAAGAATAAATTACTAACACCAAACTCTTTGTTGCGGGTCTCGACTGTAATAAAGACTCTTATTGTGGGTATCGACTGCAATAAGAATAAATTACTAACACCAAACTCTTTATTGCGGGTCTCGACTGTAATAAAGACTCTTATTGTGGGTATCGACTGCAATAGGAATAAATTACTAACTCAAAACACTTTATCGCGGGTCTCGAATGTGATAAAGATTCTTTCTGTGGGTAGCGACTGCAGCAAGAATAAATTACTAACATCAAACTCTTTATTGCGGGTCTCGACTGTAATAAAGATTCTTATTGTGGGTATCGACTGCAATAAGAATATATTACTAACCCAAAACACTTTATCGCGGGTCTCGAATGTGATAAAGATTCTTTCTGTGGGTAGCGACTGCAGCAAGAATAAATTACTAACATCAAACTCTTTATTGCGGGTCTCGACTGTAATAAAGATTCTTATTGTGGGTATCGACTGCAATAAGAATATATTACTAACCCAAAACACTTTGTCGCGGGTCTCGACTGTGATAAAGATTCTTTCTGTGGGTAGCGACTGCAGTAAGAACAAACTACTAACTCAAAACACTTTATCGCGGGTCTCGAATGTGATAAAGGATTCTTTTTGCGGGTACCGACTGCAGTCAGAATTACTAACCTCCCTTTATTCTGGGTCTCGACTGGAATAAAGAAAATCCCAATCCTAAAACCTTAATAGAGAACCCAGTGAGTGAATCAGCTGCCAAACACTGATCAGGTGAGTATAAAGTCAGATACAGTAACATAAATTTTCTTTTAAAATAATCAAATACAATAAAATTAAATTTTCTTTTAAAATAATCTTATTACCAAGATAACATAAATCATATATCGTCGTAACCTTTTTCATTTGCTAAGATTTCGATGAATTTCTTAAAGGAGTTTGAACATTAGAATAAAACTGCTCCCTCGTTTACCGCTCGGCCGGAGCAAATTTTTTTCGAATAGATAAAAACGTTACAATATGATATCCGTAAAGTAAGAAATAAGGGGAAAATTTGGTCGACTGATGCGTTGCATTACGCAAAGCGCAAGCCACATCACGTAGCTGGGAATCCCAGTTGGTATGTTCCTCTTGCACATACGACCTAATTGCTGCCACGATGGAACGATTAACTATCCCTGCAGCATTGGAATGTGGCGAATATCCTGCAGTCTTTGTGTGGCAAATGCCGAAACGTTCTATCATGCGGGCAAACTCTGTTGAGATAAATTGTGGCCCATTTTCAGTGTGTATATTCTCGGGTACCCCGTAAAATTGAAATATATTTTCCTCCAGATATTCTATGAGTTGTTTAGTTTTAGCTTGGGAAAAACCTTTAGTAGGACAAATTTAGAAAACTGGTCTACAACGACTAGGATGGTGATATTTCCGCGTATACTTCTTGGAAGGGGTCCAATATAGTCAATATGCAATCTCTGCCATAGCCTTTCTACCTCAATTTGGTTTCCCATTTTGGGCCTAAGCCTGCAATTTGGAGCTTTGGTTTGTTTGCAGACATCACATTGTAAGATATATAAGCGGACTTGTTGGCGCATGCCTGGCCAGAAATAATATCTTCGCAGTCTGTCGAGGGTTTTATGGATTCCGCCATGAGCTGCAGTGGAGCTCTCGTGCTCCCTTCTAATTAAATTTTTGGTCAGCCCTTGAAGAATCCAGAGTTTCCAACTGGGGATATCGGATAGATCGTTACCACCACCACCCTCAATACGAATGAAAATGTGCAGTTCAGTGACTTGGGGGTTAGGATACTGAGCTAGTTTAGCAGAGATTATGTCTTTCCAACCTGCGTAAGCAGGGTCAGAGAAGAGTGCTGATTGTAGGTCTACTAGGTAATCTAGCTTGCTAATGTCAGAGATAGTCGCCTCTGATGAATCAATATACATTCGAGATAATGCATCCGGCACTACATTTTGACTTCCTTTTACGTGATCGATCTCGAAGTCGAACGACTGTAGTTTTAAGCTCCATCGCGCGAGTCGCCCCCTGAGTTCCTTTTGACACATTAGCCACTGCAAACTCTGGTGGTCGGTGATGATTGTAAAGTGGAGGCCTTCGCTGTATGCTCTAAACTTCTTTACGCTCAGTACCGCAACGAAGCATTCTAGTTCAGTGATACTATAATTTCTCTGGGCTGGTTTCAACTTTTGGGACATAAATGCAATTGGTCTTTCGGCATCATCCTCCGACTTTTGGAATAAGACACTGCCTACTCCCATAGTGCTGGCATCACATCTTATATGGAAAGGCTTCGTATAATCTGGATTAACTAACAGTGGGGCCGAATATAAGTGTTCTTTTAGTTGCTTAAAGGCTTCTTGAGCCTCCGGAGTCCACTGAAACTTCCCACCCTTCTTCAGAAGCTCTGTGATCGGAGCAGCGATGCTCGAAAAGTTTAAGATAAATCTCCTGTACCATCCAGCCATGCCAAGTAGTCTGCGTATTTGCCGAACTGTTGATGGGCTAGGAAAATTTACAATCGCAGATACCTTTTCAGGATCGACACTCAGACCTCCTTCACCAACCACATAGCCAAGGTATTCAATTTCTCGAAGAACGAACTTACTCTTCTCAACGTTTATGGTCAGTCCTGCCTGCCGAAGCAGGGACGCGACTTTCCTCAGTAAGTCCAAATGTTCATCGAACGTAGTGGAAGTAATGAGTAAGTCATCTAAGTAGACGAATACCCGATCGTGGCACGACCCGGTCCATAAGACGACACATGGTTTGTGGGGCACTGCACAGACCAAACGGCATGACTTTAAATTGATATAAAGGCCTTCCAGGAACTGTGAATGCAGTCTTATCACGAGCCGACTCTGCGAGTGGTATCTGCCAGAATGCGTCTTTCAGATCTAAGCTTCAGATAAATCTGGTTTCCCGGAGGCGACCTAAGAGTCCATCTATCATTGGTAGTGGATAAGCATCTTTCTTGGTAACAGAATTTACCTTGGGAGAACCTAAACATAGTCGCACCTTCCCATTAGATTTTTTAACGAGAACCACTGGAGAGCTCCAGGAGCTCTGACTCTCTTCGATAACGTCCATGGCTAACATTCTGTCCAGTTCCTCATATAACAGCTTTTGAATCGCTGGGGATACCGGATATTGACGTTGCTTTATTGGTGAAGTATCTCCTACGTCGATGTTGTATTCGAGCAGCTTAGTACGGCCGAGGCCATGCTTCGAAAAGGATGGAAATTGATGTTTGAGGTCTTCCAGTTGGGAATTTTGCTCTAATGTAAGGGTGTGTTGCGGGGGATGGATCTTCGTGATTTTATCGATATTCAGGGAATCTATTACAGCAGGGGTACAGGGGTAATGCCAAAAGCATCCCAAAAATCAATTCCTAAGTAAACTTCCTGTTGTAAGCTGGGCACTAATGGATGGTTTCTGTTTTCTCAGCATAACGGACGGACAACTTTATGTGACCAATGATAGAATTTCGTGAGCCATCCGCTGTACGAACATACGAATGAATCTGGTTGTAACTAAGATTATTCTTACGCAGAAATTCTAGAGAGTGTTTTCCCAATATGTTCACAGAAGCTCCACTGTCAAGCAGACCAACTATACTTTCTTCAGCTATTTTTACTGTGACGTACGGAGGAATCAGTTTTTCAGATTTCCAGTACTTCCGAGATCTAAGCTGACGCCGCCGACCTCGACTCGAAGCGATATATCTAGGACGAAGGGATTCCTAAGGAGTTTTTTTGGATGTGTCTAAGTCCGATTGGACAGTTTGGGTGGATTGGGTTGTTGCTAAGTGGGAAAGGTATGAAGTGGGTAGCAATCTCGATAAAGCATGCCCATCCTCTAACGATGAGTTGCAGGCTCGGTATTGGTGGCTGCTTCTTCTCTCCTGACACTGGGGTAACTTGTCGTATGGCTAGAACGCATGACCCCAGCTTGTTCTGCGTTCGGGGTCTTGTTTACCGCGCGGCTTAAACAGGTCGCACAGTTTGGCTTCAGCAGGCCAGGACGTCCGCAATCGTTACAGTATATCCTAAGATATCTGTGGCCTAAGTCTCGCCAGTTCCAACATATATCAAACGAAGCGCGGTTAGCAGTGTTTCTTCTTAGCATTGGGGTAAGCGCTGCTACTTGTGGGTCAATATCGTCATTATCAACGTAGTCTAGCTCTTCGATTTGCGCTCTATTTCGGAAAGTGCGAGCCATAGCCAGCTGACGAGGATCGCGCCAAGATCTGGCCCACAATTTTTCTAGCCTCTGGCAGATAATTCTCACCTCTTCCGTTGATCTGAATATTGTCGTGGTAGTGGCACTCTGCAGAGCCGCGTCCTTGTTTTCTCGGACAATTCTTTCTTTTATTTAACTTCACTATTTATTTTTATAACATTTACAAACAATTATCAAATCATCTCTTTATAGTTATCGCTAGTACTGTACTTCTAATTATCGTAATAGTTCACTTCGTTCATTTCACTGTCTGAAATAAGACTGCCTCTTGGATGTGAGTAGCGCCGTATTTATACTCAACAAATTATCTTAGAACCTTCCTGAATATTCCGTTCCCAGTTTACTAGGATGTCACTAACCTAAAGTTGTCTCCATTTCCAATAGATGTCCTTGTATCACTTTGTGGCGCGTAACACTGCCCCCTTCTTAAAATTGTTCGTCCCGAACAACAGGTGATCCACGGTCTTGGTGCTCGCAGTATTGACATAAACGAACTAGGTGAACGACTTTCCGTTTGCCTCTTGTGCCCCACTGAATCCTGTACACTACGTCATTAATTCTAGTCACTACTGAATACGGTCCTTCCCAGTGTTGTTGTAATCTTGGGGACGTCCCTTACGTCGTTTCGGGTTGTACAGCCAAACAAGGTCACCTTCATTAAATCCGGCTGAATTAGCACGTAAGTCATAGCGGGTCTTCATCCGATCGGTATTTATTGCTAGTTTTGCTCTCGTGACCGCGTGTACATCAGCTAATCGTTGTCTAAGTTCCGATACATAATCGTCTGGTAACTTTTGTTCACCTCTGGGTGTACCAAACTTGAAGTCGCTAGGTAAACGCATCTCCTTTCCGAATATGACTTTTGCTGGGGTTTATCCATTAAGACCATGGGAATATGTCGATCCCAATCGCGTTGGTGATAGTCGACTACTTTCTTTAGATGCTCGACCAATGTTCTATTGAAGCGCTCTACCATGCCATCAGATTGTAGATGCAGAGGAGTTGTTCTGGTTTTTCTTATTCCCAACATATTACACATCTCCTGGAAAGTCCGTGATTCGAAGTTCCGTCCTTGGTCCGAATGAAGTTCATGAGGCACACCAAATCTAATGAACCAATTCATTATAATTTGTTCCACCGCTGTGGTTGCCTCTTGATTAGGGATTGCAGAAGCTTCAGGCCATTTACTGAAATAGTCAATAGCAACTAGTATGTAAGGGTTACCGTTATCTGTTTCTGGAAAAGGTCCAGCGATGTCTATGGCTATCCTTTCAAATGGGGCTCCTTTATTATACTTATGCATTTCTCCTCTGCTTCTGTGTGGCGGTCCTCTGCAAGAAGCACAGATAGTGCATCTGCGGCACCACTCGTCCACATCCTCTCGCATATGTTACCAATAAAACTGTTCTCGTATTTTGGAAATTGTTTTACTCACCCCCAAATGTCCTCCAGATGATCCACTGTGCAATTTTTCAAAAACATCTTGGACCTTGGATGCTGGCACGACTGTCTGCATTCGGAATGACTCGCCGTTACTTGCTTCCCACTTGCATTTTAATATACCGCACTCAACGTGAAGAGAATTCCATTGAGCCCAGTAGCTCTTCAGTTTTTCACTCCTCTACGAGATATCTTTCCATTGTGGTCTTTCCATGTCTTCTTTCCAAGCAAGAATGGGTGATATGTCTGGGTCTTCCCGTTGTGCTGTTCGCAAGCTCTCGTTGTCCCAACCCGTCGATAGTTCCACCGTTATCAGCTGTATAGTTGCTTTTGTTTCTTTTGCTTCCCCCCGGACGCAATGTTTGCATTCAACTTTGCATGGACGTCGTGAAAGGGCGTCTGCATTTCCATGGATACGTCCTCTTCGTTTTTGGATTTCAAAGTCATAAGCTTGGAGTCGCTCTATCCATCTCGCCACTTGCCCTTCAGTGTTCTTAAACGGCAAAAGCCATTTAAGCGCTGCATGGTCTATTTATGGAAATGTTTTGTTTAATTTACAATAGCAAGTTGCTCTTTTCTTGTAGCACAATAATTTCTCTCTGATTTTGAAAGTGCTTTGCTATAATATGCTACTGGCACCTCTTGACCATCCTTCTCCTGTGAAAACACTGCCCCGATACCAACATTGCTGGCATCCGTGTCCAATATAAAAGTTTTTCCAAACATTGGATAGTGAAGAACTGGACTTTCACAGAGATGCTGCTTCAAATTGTCTTCTTTCCAAGCAAGAATGGGTGATATGTCTGGGTCTTCCCGTTGTGCTGTTCGCAAGCTCTCGTTGTCCCAACCCGTCGATAGTTCCACCGTTATCAGCTGTATAGTTGCTTTTGTTTCTTTTGCTTCCCCCCGGACGCAATGTTTGCATTCAACTTTGCATGGACGTCGTGAAAGGGCGTCTGCATTTCCATGGATACGTCCTCTTCGTTTTTGGATTTCAAAGTCATAAGCTTGGAGTCGCTCTATCCATCTCGCCACTTGCCCTTCAGTGTTCTTAAACGGCAAAAGCCATTTAAGCGCTGCATGGTCTATTTATGGAAATGTTTTGTTTAATTTACAATAGCAAGTTGCTCTTTTCTTGTAGCACAATAATTTCTCTCTGATTTTGAAAGTGCTTTGCTATAATATGCTACTGGCACCTCTTGACCATCCTTCTCCTGTGAAAACACTGCCCCGATACCAACATTGCTGGCATCCGTGTCCAATATAAAAGTTTTTCCAAACATTGGATAGTGAAGAACTGGACTTTCACAGAGATGCTGCTTCAAATTCTCAAAACTCCCGTTACATTTATCTGACCATATGAACGGCTTTCCTTTTTCTATAAGTTGATGTAGGCTCCTTGCTATATCTCCAAAACCTTTTACGAATCGCCTGTAGTAGGTAGCTAGACCAAAAAAACTACTTAATTGATGTTTTTCCTTTGGAATTGGCCAATTTTTGACAGCTGTTATCTTTTCTGGATCAGTTCTCACGCCTTGTGATTAAACTATGTGCCCCAAATATTTTACTTCACTTTTAAATAGAGCGCATTTATTCGTACTGAGCTCAAGTTGCGCATCTCTCAGTGTTTCAAGTACGTCCCGTAAATTGTTTTTTTGTTCCTGGAATGTTCTGCCGATTACTATTATGTCATCTAAGTAGACCAGACATGTTTTCCAGGTTAATCCTCGTAAAACACATTACATGAGTCGTTCGAAAGTGGCTGTAGCATTACATAATCCAAATGGCATAACTCGGAATTGCCATACGCCACTCCCAACTGAGAAAGCAGTTTTCTCTTGGTACTCGGGATGTACTTCCACTTTCCAGTAACAACTCTTGAAGTCCAGGGTGGAAAACCATTGTGATCCAGAAAGGGTGTCTAGTGTGTCATCAATCCTTGGTAACGGATAGCTATCCCTTTTCGTTACGTTATTTATCTGCCGGTAGGCTACACAGAATCGGGTGCTGCCATCATTTTTCCTGACCACAATAACTGGCGATGTCCAAGGGCTATTAGATTCTTCTATTATGACTTGTTCCATCATGGAGTTTATCATATCTGCAACTTCTGATTGTTTCGCTAATGGTAGTCTTCGTAGTATCTGCTGAATGGGCCTAGAATCTCCTGTATTGATCCGATGCTGGACAAGATTTGTTTTACCGAAATCTTCGTCATTCATTGCATATAATTCCGAAAATTCATCGATCACCTCTTTGTCGTCGTTGTATTGCTGTTCACTTAAGGCACTAGATCAAAGAAGTTTCTGCACCTGTTGAGTAGTAGTTGGTATAGGTATTGCTTCCTTAATATTACTACCATTATTCAAATTAACAATCTGATAAACGGGTTCACAATTTCCAATTATAGCACCTTCTTTTAGTTGTACTTCATTTTCGGATGTGTTGAGCACTCTGACTGGAATTAATGTTGTACCTCCTGCTTTAACTAAAGTCTTACCTACAATGATGTTCGATGCAACTTTTGTAGGGTTAGGTTCCACCAAATAGAATCGGCAGGTCCCGATGTCATCAGTAAGCTTTGTCCATACTAGCGTTTCCGAGAATACAGAGAGAGTAATATTCTCACAGACCATCGTCCTTATTTTTGCAGGATAATCTGTTTCTCCTCCTAGTCTCAAATGAATTTCCATGTTGCCATATTTGAGTATCCGTTCTCCGACATCTAAATTTATTTTATATGTGGTCATGAAGTCAACTCCAAGAATGCATTCATCCGTTAAGTCTGAAACTAGGAAAGTGTGAGGAAATAGTAGTTCGCCTAGTTGAATATCCAAAGTTATTTCTCCAAAAACTTGTGCTGCTGCTCCAGTTGCTATTGTTAGTAATTATTTGGTGGCATTGTAAAGCCATTTGTTCTTGACAAGATCCGCTCTAATAATTGATCTTGAAGCTCCAGTGTCGATAATGACAGCGCAGTCATTTTTTTCCTACACTTCCATATATAACAAGACTGCTATTATTTCTCTGCAACTGGGCTATCTGAATGATGACTTCGGGCTGTCGACCCTACCAACCAACTTCTGCCCCCAGAATTTGGTTTTTACATGTTTTCCGACTGCTGAACAGGGGAGCTGCTGGGACTAGTCGCTGTTTGATTTCTAGTCTCTCCCCGAATAGCTTGCTCCCTGGCTCGACATCATTGGCATTCTGTTTTGTCCTCCGCTTCTGGTGATTCCATTCGACGGCTTTTTCTGCAGTCCCTTTGGAGGTGTCCTGGTACATTCCTACACCGAAATTTCTCGCACTCGTACTGCACATCGAGAAGCTTGCCTGGCAGATTCATACGCTAATGCATAGGCTAGTGCTTCTACTGTTGACTTCTTTCCTGCTAGCCTTAACGCTTGTTGTAAATTTTGATCTGCAATAGCGTTCACAAATGCTTCTGTTGCCAGTTCATTAAGGAAATCCGCATTTACGGTAGAGTATGAGAGATAAGCTAATATTTCCATATCAGCATGCAGTTATTATAGTGACTCTCCATGCTTTTGAGTCCTGTTGCGTAACTGCAGGCGATATACTTGCTGCATGTGCTCATCTCCATAACATAATTCTATCGCCTGTACTAGTGAAATGTAATCACGTTGCTTTTCAATCTGTATGGATTGTAATAACTCTGACGCAGCACCGCGAAGTGCTAATACCAGAGCTGTAGCTTTGTCTGCATCGCTCCATCCATTTACTTCGGAAGCTGCCGCGAATATGCCACGAACTTTGTCCATCAAATATTGGAGGTTTCTTTCTGCCTGTACCGGATATTTCAATTCCTTCGCGTCGAGGTTGTCGATGCTTTATCCTCTCCAAATCTGCTTTGAAGTTATCAAGCTGCTCCGTGACACTTTGTTGTACTTCCGACACTTCTTGTTTAACTTCCGACACTTGTTGCTGAACTTTCAACACTTCCTGCTGGATTTCTTCAATTTTCACATTTTGTGTGTATAATGAATTTTTCAGAAAATTCTTCTGTTCCTCCAAACAAGTTTCTAGACAATTCTGTAAAGATATCTTTTGTTCATCCCAACGGGATTCCAGAAAATTCTTCTGTTCGTCCAAACGGGTTTCCAGAGAATTCTTTTGTTCCTCAAAAGCATTCTTTTGTTCCTCCATAGATTTCTTCTGCTCATCTAAACGTGATTCCAGAGAATTCTTTTGTTCCTCAAGAGCATTCTTCACCTGCAGGGTTGAAAACTCCATTTTGGTCATTAATGTACCCAAAAGCTGTTCTATATTCATCGCAGGCTCTTCTTCAGTTTCTGGTTCTTCCTCGAAAACGTATGTATCAGGATTCTTTTCTTCCTTTATCAACGCTTGTCTAAGTCGCTCGACTAGAACATTCTTTAGACCTGTCGTTTGCAATGACCGCTTCGCCAACTCCACTTTCAATTCCTGTATGCGAAGCTCCTCTAGTTTGCGTCCCATTCTTGCGTGATTTCACAAAATTAATCACTCTTTGAGTTTCAAAGTCAAATGCCACCACTTTATTTCGCGATTTTATTTTAATTCTGACGCCAGTTGTTTCGAGCGTGGCCTTAGTTCGTTATTAAAACACAATATTTCAGATGTCATTAACAAGTTCTTTCTTTTATTTAACTTCACTATTTACTTTTATAACATTTACAAACAAATATCAAATCAACTCTTCATAGTTATCGTTAGTACTGTACTTCTAATTATCGCAATAGTTTACTTCGTTCATTTCACTGCCTGAAATAAGATTGCCTCCTGGATGTGAGTAGCGCCGTATTTATACTCAACAAATTATCTTAGAACCTTCCTGAATATTCCGTTCTCCAAACCCAGTTTACTAGGATGTCACTAACCTAAAGTTGTCTCCATTTCCAATAGATGTCGCTTGTATCACTTTGTGGCGCGTAACAATATATACAAAAAAAACCCCAACAGAAGTAAGATAAAAACAATAATGTATTCGTTGTTGTCGACTGTATAAAGATTGTCTAATCTTGTTAACATACAGCTATAAGGAGACTATAACTGGACCGAATAACCAATAAAGACCAAAGATATATATATAGCAAAGAACAAGGAGAATATAAAGTATATATATATAATATAGAATATATAAAATACTTAGAACCTAGTAGAATCAAACCTAAGTATAATTAATTAGAGATAAAGACGAACCAGTATATTATAAAATAACACAATTATGACTGCAGATTCTGAGCCAATAAAATAGATACCCTGGCTCTTCAGCTTCCAACAAAACGTGTACTAGTATATTTATATGTCTATAAAGAAAATTCGATAAAATAAAAATAAATAAAAAAAATTTTCTAAATTGAATAGTTAATAGTTTATAGTTAATATTTCTTCGTTTGGTGTTCGGTTCATTTAATTCAGGTTTTAAGGGTTTGATGAATCAGTGGCGAGTGGTCCAAGTTTTCTCCTATGTAAATAAGAAGTGCCCTAATCGCCATGATCTCCACCAGCGGGGCTAATAGAAAATACTAATCTGCTCAATCTAACAGTCCACCATGCGGAATATGAGATTGGATAATTTTTTCCAAAAATAATTATTTAACAAACGACAACACATATCAAACCTCAAGCAGGAAAACCTTCAAAGGCCACATATCAACTACTTGGTGGTAATGTTGTCGACAATCAAAATAAAAAAAAGGTGTATAAGTGAAAAATACGAATAGCCTTCTCTAACAAGGTTTTTACAAAATCACTAAGAGTCGCTAATACCAATCGAACATAAGGGCGAAACCTGCAGTGAGAATTATCCTAACCACTTAGCGAAAGCATTGACACGAGCATTTAAGAATGCAAAAGTGTTAAAGAAGCCAGAGTTAATCTATAAACGAACAAAACCAAACAGATTGACGCTGTGATTATAGCGGAACCATATTTAGTTGATATCTTAACTCGTAACAATAAACAGCAACAAAAAAACATTCGCTTGTAAGCTGCAGAAAATTATGCTTGCTTTGGCGCCATATTTGTAACCAGTTGTCCAGTCATGTTCAGCTCTGAGCGCGCCCGCTTCTCGACAATCTAACTCAGCGAAGCAGATGATTGGTCATGGCTACCGTATGTCCCTTCTGTTGTTAGTTACGGACTATGGGAGTTGATCTTTAGATGAGCAGGTACAGACTTTTTCCGGCTCAAGCTCAGGGCTTGGGTAGGTTCTTCGCTTTCCGATCAACCACCTATTGCTGTACCCTTGGAAGATAGAAAGAAGTGGATACAAATAAAAACACAAAAGTAAAAAAAAGAAAAGGCTTAAGATAGGAAAGGGAAAACCATCCAGAATGGTGCGACACCCTGGCTACCTGTATCACCCGCCATTGCCCGCTTCACTAAACTCCTATGTGAGCCTGCCAGTTACGTTATCCTCCCGGCATCTCGCCTTTCCCCAAAACCCTAACCAAACCCGCACCAAACGAAAGCACGAAATTTAGCTCATGCCCATGTTTTTATTTTTATTATTTATTCAAAATTGGAACACGCATGTAGATCTACTGACAAGATCATTACCTTAAAAATGTGACAAACTTCATTGTAACCACTAAAACTAGATAAGTATTTGATTAATTGACACTAAGGTATATATCTATATATTGTAATAATACTATAGATGTAAATATATATCAAGCTTGGTCGCCATGTAGTAATTAATGATGAAATTGTATGTATCCATATATGTCGCCAGGTGGAGAAGCTTTGTGAAAAGCAGACCTCCGCTACTACGACGGGCGCAGCTGTAAACAGCAGATGCCTGGTAGTAGTCTCGAAATGAATGATAGTACGTTGGCGAAGCTGTAAACAGCAGATCCCAAGTGGTAAATAAAACGACTACTTGTTGTATCTATGACTAGTGAAAACCAATTGTGCTTTATTCGGGTATTTCTTAATTTATACAATCAATTTGCTAAGCTAAACTAAATTAATATTAATGTACATTAAACACGTTAAAACTAAACCGCTTATTTGCACTTATGTGCTTAACTCCGGCAGAAAGATGTGACGCAATATAATTGACCCGTATTACGCTGGTTGCAAAAATGTAAACAAACGTATGTAAACATTACAGTCACTTCTTAAGGTTGTGACATATATTTTGTTTAGCGTATATTTTTGCTTAATTGCAATTAATCAATCGATCGCATTTATTGTGATTGATTAATTGAGCGATGGATTTTGGGTCAATTGAATAATGCAAGAATGCATAATGTGCATTCTTGTATTTTCAATTGATTGGGAAATTGTTGTGCAAATTCACATCACACCTTTCCCTTTACGGAGAAAAAAAAATATAATAATAATCTTTGTTATTATTAGTTTTTTTTTTTTACATGGTTATTAATGAGTAATCCAATTCGATTTTATTACATTGCTATGGTTTTGTTTACATACTCTATATACACTAATTTATGTTCTTATGTTTATGTTTGTGCTATTGATATTAGTTTAATTATCTATTTTCCTTAGCCTATTTTTGTGTATTTCTATAATAGTATTTTTATTCTTATCTTCTACTGTACAGTTTACATTATCTATATATTTCACTGTGTATGGGCCATTATATAGTGGGTCCAGTTTCTTTCTATTTTTTTAATTTATTAAGACTTTATCGCCAATTTTTAACAATATTGGGAGGCTATTTATTTCACTTGTTTATTTTCGTTTTGCTTTCGATGTGTTAAGGTGCTCTTTTACTTTATTTATCGTTTGTTGCAATCTGTATTTTATTTCTTTACTATACAACTCGTGATTATAGACGTGGTCTGGACGGTTGATATTGAGATCGGATAGTAGGCTTATTCTTTTAGCAAATACGAGTTCGAATGGGGTGTATGCATGTGTGTACCGTGTTAGGTGTGGTATTGTAGCAAAATGTATAGTAAGGTATCCAGTTGTCCCAGTCATCGCTATTCTCATTAACGAATGATCTTAAGTATTCGTTGAGACATTTGTGATTTCTCTCGAGTGCTCCTATTGTTTCTGGGTGCGCTACGGTGCCAAATAGTTGTTTTATTTTTGAAATTTTGCAGATTTCTGTGAAGACCTGATTCTTATATTCTGTTCCTAGGTCAGTTTTCATCTTGTTCATTGGACCATATGTTAGTATGAATCCGTTGACTACTGCTTTTGCTATTGTGTTTGCCTCTTTATCTTTTGTTGGGATAATCACGATGTATTTACTTAAATCGCACTGGATAGTTACGGCATACCTGTTGTCATTTTGAGTCTTTGTGAACGGCCCTACTGTGTCTATTGACACTATGTCAAAGACATTTATTGGCGTGGTTGTTACAACCATTTTTTCTTTGTTCTGTTTTTGATGTTTGTTTTTTGAGCAAAGTTCACATTTGTTGACATATCTAGCTACTGATTTTTTCATTTTGTTCCACGTGTATATATCTTTTAGTTGGCTAAACATCCTTGACTATCCCAAGTGTCCTCCCGTTGGGGTTGAGTGGAAGTCGTATAGTATTTGATTTATTTTCTCTATATCAGTCACTTGAATCTGTGGTTTATATATTATTATTTGTATTTAATTTAAAATTTCATTACATAGGCCTTTAAATGCGGTTATATTTATCATATTAAAAATTTGACTCTCTGCAGAGATCTTCAGAGTCTGAAGTTGTTTGTCAATAAACTCTTCCAATGCTTCAAATGCCTGCTCTAGTGCGGGTTCTACTGATTGGGTATTATTTATTCTTGTTATCCACTTATAACATATTTTATAGTTTAACGCCAGCGTGAGTTCAATTCTTCTTTTATTATCAACGTTGATTTTTAATTCTGGTAATTTTGTTACTTCTGCAGTCTGCTGGTGCCAAGGCCTCAGTGATACGCAGTTGATCAGACTGCACACTTGTGTCATTGGCTTCTTCTTCTGTAACATTAGTTTCTTTTCCTTTCTTTTTCATTGAGCGAGTTTTCATTTGTAATATTTTGATCTCTTTTAGATCTGATATATCAAGCTTTATTCTAGACAAAGCATCAGGTCCAGAACTTTCGGTTCCTTTGATATATTGGATTTCGAAATCAAACTCTTCCAAATCTAATCGCATTCGGGTTAATTTCAATGTCGGATCTTTCATTCCGAACAAATATGCTAATGTTCTATGGTTCGTTCTTACTATAAATTTTCGTCCATAAACATATGGTTTAAAATATGTTATAGCCCAATGTATGGCTGTTAATTCTTTTTCAATTGTTGATTTGTTGCTCTCTCTTTGTGTGAATGTTTTACTTGCGTATGAGATAGGTAGTTCTTGTCCATCAAAATTTTGGGATAGAATTGCCCCACAGGCAGTGTTTGATGCGTCTGTCGATATAATGAATTCTTTATTAAAATCAGGGTGTTGTAATATTATGGGCGACATAAGCGCTGATTTTAAAATATCAAAGGCTTTTTTTTTTGTGAGTTTCACACCATTCAAATATTGCCTTTTTCCGGAGCAGTCTATTTAAGGGTAGTGCAGTATCTGCGAAGTTAGGAACAAAACGACGGTAGTAGTTACAAAATGCTACAAAGCGACTGACTTCATCTGCGCTCTTGGGTATAGGATAATTTTTTATAACATCATATTTTGAGCTATCTGGGCTTATACCGTGTACTGAAATTTTGTGACCAAGGTATGTAACTTCCGTTTGAAAAAATTTGCATTTTTCTGGATTTAATTTGAGATTTCTCTCTCGTAATCTCTTGAATACGGATGACAAATTTTTTTAAGTGATGTGCTTGTGAGCATCCGATGACTATTATGGCATCAATATATAAAAATGCAACTTGTGGTATTAAACCTGCCATAGCGATTGTCATCATTCGCTGAAAACTGTTTGGGCTTAAATTAAGTCCGAAAGGAAGTCGAGTAAAATAGTAGTGTCCCTGGTTGCTTGAAAAAGCTGAGTACTTTCTAGAAGCTGGGTCTAAAGAAATTTGGTGAAATCCAGACATAAGGTCTAGTGTTGAAAAATATTTTGCACGGCCCATTTGATCTAATATATCTTCTATTCGTGGCAGTGGGAATTTATCTGAAAGTACTTTCTTGTTTAAATTTCTGAAATCTACCACCAGTCGCCACTTTTTCTTTTGAGTACTTGATTTTTTTGGTACTAATAAAATTGGAGAGTTGAATTGGAAAACAGAGTTTTCTATTATTTTATTATCCAGCATTTTCTTCACTTGATTATCGATTTCCGATTTATGTGCTTCTGGGATTCTATAGTTTTTTGTGTATACCGGTACTTTATCTGATAGCTCTATTTGTAGTTCATAGAAATTATTAGTTGAAAGTGGTTCACTTTCGAGGGAAAATATGTCTTGATATTCCTGACATAATTTTTCAAATTGAGGTCTAGCATAATTTGGTATGGACTTCAGATTTAAAGCCGAAATTACTCGATTTGCTCTGTTCTTGATTTTTATTCTGAAAGTTAAAATGTGCTAAAGGTTTGGTTTGAAATTTGGGTTCTTGGATAGTTATTGTTTTAGTTGTTGTATTCAATATTCTAACTAATGGGTCTTTCGCTGAGGTAATTGTTCCTCCTACGAAAACTCCTGGTTCGAATTCTTCGCTAATTACGACAATATCGTTAGCTTCTGATTTTAAACTTTTGATTTTTCTAACAATTTCGCATTGGGGTGGTATCACGATAACGTTTGAGGATGGACCACTCATTATGGGTATTTCGATTGACTCCTCGGCTGTATTTAATGTAAGTATCCAACTGTCGTAATCAATGGAGGCTTTGAATTTAGTTAGGAAGTCAAGTCCTAAAATTGCATCTGCCTCGATGGCTAGATCGTCGTCTACTATTTGGAACAAGTGTTCGATCGAAAATTGATCGTTGAAGGTGAGGGTAGCGTAGGTTGCTCGTATTGATTTTTTTGTATTATCTGTGACACCTTGTATGATACGAGTATTTTTAAGATAGTATCGTTGGTCGGCGCTTATTTTGCCTCTTTTAAAAATTGATATGTCTGCTCCTGTGTCGACTATAAATGTGCATACTGAACTACACATATCTAAATACGCTTTTCCGAAATTAGTGAGAGAGATATTTAACGTGTGGACTCTTAGTTTATTTGTGAGGTCTCCCCCAACCGATCTGTTTCGTCTTCTGGTTGGGGGCTTGGCATTCCCCCGAATCATAGAATCGCATTCTTCTATTACTTTGTTGGTTTCCATTATTGCACTGGGTAATTGTTCTGGTTTGAATTCCGGTAATTATTCTGATTCGAGAAGTTTCTATTTGGGTTCATTAGATGGCCAGTATTAGTGAATCATTGGTTCTGTTGGCTTTGCCATCTGTTCCTATTAAATCTTCTTTGTAATGTTCTCTGTATTGGTTTGAATTAGATCTAAATCTCTGTGGTTGTCTGCTTTGGTAGTGCAACACGTTATTCTGCTGTGGTTTATCCACTGCAACTGCCTTTGCTGTAATCTCAGTTAGAGTTGTGAGATTACTCGCCTTCAGTATCAATTCCGTATCTCTATTAGATACGTTATTTGCGAACGTCTGGATGGAAAATTTTTTTGCCAATTTCTCGGCTGACTCTCCAGTCGCAATTATTCCGATATGAATGCTCTACTCAGCTGCATTGACAGGTCTTCGACTTGTGCAGAGAAATCGGTAATTTTTCTATTTCCTTGCTGACACAATCTTAATTGTGCTAGAACTGCTTCAGATGAGACTTTCACAGAAAATTTCCTTGTCAGTTTTTCTTTAATTAAGGGAACCGTGCTAATTTCGTTAGTTATTGCGTGTTTAGCTTTCCCTGTAATTCTGGTTCTGATAAATTTGATCATAATTTCTTTCTGATCTGATGGCGTAAGCTCATCTAGCAGTTCTATTGATTCGATGAAAGCTTCTGTTTCTTCTACTTCCCATCGTATGACTGGACGAGTGACGTCGCGGTTCGTATATCAAAAGGCATACTTATTTCTTCTTGGCTTTATATTAGTTCTAAATTTTTTTTCCTTTTAGCTTTATTTCGGTATAAATCTCCTTTATTTTCAATGCTTTTTCTCCAGTAGTTTCTTGTTTTATTATCAATAGTGCTTGTGCTTCTAGATTTTCCACAAGTTCTTTCTTTCCTTAAACGTTTTTTTCGTATAGCCCCTGTTTATGCTGTTATTGAAGTTACTTAAAATGTTCTTTAACTCCTCCTTTATATCATTTAACTGTTTCATTCGTGCATGTTTATTAATTTATGTATTCTATTTATACATTTGTTTTAAATCTTGTTTCTTTCTTTTTACTTTTGAATCGTAATTTGCGCTGGACTGTTAAGATATTTTTTTCTAAGCCACCTTCGGTGGTCTCGGTACAGAGTGTACACTAATTCTATTACCTTTACAACTGCTATGATTGCCAAAAGAATAATAATCTGCTTATTATCAATATTGACCGTATCTTCTATTATTAGGTTGTTGACGATCTCGCCGTTATTATCCGCGTGCTTTGAATTAGTTTTTCCCATTCTGGGTGCAATAAAAATATTCCGTTTATGTTTATGGTAATGGAAAACAAAAAAACAAACAAGAAATTACAAAAACATTTTTTTTCCTACAGTATTCTTTTACTGTCAATTGACTTTACTTTATATATATAACAAAAAATTATCATTACATTACGTTAATTAATACTTATTGCTTATAGAAAGAAGATATTATGATTTATTAATTTTTTTTTTACTTAAGCTGAATGTTCTAACGTTATTTATTCCAAGGGAGATACTTTTATATTGATAATTTTTATTTGAATGCGACAAAAAAAAAATTGAAATGTACTTTAACTGCATTTCTATCATCGTGAAATGAACAGTAAACAGTAGTGAGGTCATGACGTGTTATGATCCCATGATAATTCAGCAAGATGTAGTTTTTTTTTTACTTCTTGAAAAACGTCTTTATTAATTGATTTATTCGATGGCACTGACGTATTGGTTGTACTAGTAATTTCGCTGTTAATAGTTATCTGAGGTACTGAATATTTCTTTTTTAACGCCTCTGTCCGATGTTTGCTTTACCTAGGTTCTTATCGTCACGATCCGAGGATTGCTTTCTTCTTTATCACGGTCAAAACATTGTTCGTTATTGTCGCGGTCCAAAGATTTCATTTTCCTTATTACGGTCCAAAGATTACAGGTTAATTATCACGGTCGCCATGTAATAATACTATAGATGTAAATATATATCAAGCTTGGTCGCCATGTAGTAATTAATGATGTAAATTGTATGTATCCATATATGTCGCCCTGTGGTAGTAAATGATATTGAACTCTAAATGATGAGGCAGGAGAAGCTTTGTGAAAAGCAGACCTCCGCTACTACGACGGGCGCAGCTGTAAACAGCAGATGCCCGGTAGTAGTCTCGAAATGAATGATAGTCAGCGTTGCCGTTCGAGAAAATATGTTCGTATTATTTTTCCAGGCGCCGACGTACTAAAAAGTACTAAATTGGTTTTTATACATAAACATACATAACACTTTTATCTCACTTTTTTACTTTCTTTAGTGTACTTTCACCCTACAAAATTACGAAGAAATATAGACATTGGGAAAAAAAGGTTGCAAAAAAATGTACATAATTTTAACGCATTTACGATTTTGTTGTTGCTTTAAATAAAAACATTTTCAAACAATTTTGCTTGCTTTATTTACATCTAAAAACATACAAAATAAATAAATGCAGGTTACAAAACATAACTATTTTCCAAGTAGAACAAGTGATAGTAAACAAAAATATTTATCTTTACGAAATTATAATTATCAGGCTTATGTATCACGAATCACGATTGATATATACCTTTGAGTATTTATATTTCAGTCTATATAATATGTGTCAAGTCCAGAATGATTTCTGTGTAGTATAGAAAATGTCTTTACCTTTCTCTTCCTATTTTTAGCTTGAAAACTTTTAATAAAAGTACGACTAAGAAATTTATTTGTTATGGTTTTTAATCAATTTAATTTAATAGGTTTCAATTACATTTTTGGAGTAGAGAAATCTCTATGCTACACAGAAATAATTCTGGAGAAACAATTACAGTTTATAATCAACGTGTATATATGTACATGTTTTATTTTAATTTTAAAAGATTTTTTGGCGGTATCCATGTAAAATTATCTCTATCGCTGCCTTGTTATTTTAGCAAATATTTGGCATACATTATGGCATCAAATGTTGCTACATTTAAACGATTTCGGTATACTGTTTTAACTAAAGCCATTTGCGAAAAGACACGTTCCTCACATGCTGAACTGTGTGGCAAAGATAACATTTCTTTTGCAAAATTTGCTACATTCTCAAAAATAGGGATATTATTTCCATCTTTCAATTCACTTACAGTGTGCCAATATTGCTCAATTTGTAAATCTTTAAGAGGTTTGGTTTCCTCGAATTCCTGAAGCAATCGATACTCCAGATCGGTTTTATTTGGATCGCAAATATGTGAAAAGTGTTTGCTTAATGTAATAATTGTGACAAACTGGCTATTAAAATTTTTTTAAGGATTTAATCTTTTAATATTTTTTAGTATTGGGTCAGAGAAATCACAGCGCTTTAAAATTTGCACACAAAGCTCTACATAAAAGTTACTTACAAATAAATCGTAATCTTTAAATGTCGCCAATTCGTCCTTCATAGCTTCAATTTCAGGGCCAAAGTACGTATAATTTTTATTTAAATATATACTATTGTCTTCCCATTCAAATTCGTACCTATCATCATGTTCATGATCCCAGTATTCTTTTTTTACAAAACTCTTCAGAATGAGTTTTAAAAATGACAAAAAGCGATCATATAAACAATGTATTTGACTATCTTCACTTTGAAATTCTGCATTTATTTTATTCGTTAATTGTAGTACATATCGCAAAAACTGTAAATAAGGTTTTGTTATAGGATTTGATAAACAGATATGTATATTTTTTGCATGATCTTGTTTTGGACTAGCTTCAAAGCAGCTAAATTAAAATAATATTGCAAAGCTGTCCACTGATCCAAAATTCTATCTACAACTGCTTGTAATGATAACCAACGAGTTTGACAGGGTCGAAGTAAATTTTTGGGGTCAATATTGAAACTCTAAAAAGTCGTTTTTATGTTTACTGCTATGGTTAAAATAATTGAATATATCATGACATAGTTTCTCAATACAATTTGGTATTTTTTTGCAAGCCCTTGAAGTGCAAATGGCCAACGAATGGCAAATACATCCCATTACAAACAAATTCATATTATGACTGACGCGGTGTCAGCTGCCAATCCAATAATATTGCTTAATGGGATGTTGTATCGTTGGAACGCATCTATAATCTGTTCAAACACTATTTGCGAAGTTCCTTTGGGTAATTCAATAGCGGTAAAAAATCTATCCTGCACTTTGCAGTCAAAAAATCGAACCATGATTACTAAGGCTTTTTTCGTACTTATGTCAATTGCTTCGTCTACTATTATTGAAAATCTGTGTTTTCTTAAATGTTGTACTATAAGATCTCTAGAATATGGGGCAATTTTTTCTGTGATTAATTTCATTATTTTAGTTCTTTTAAGCGTAATTTGTTTAGCTAATGAATTTTCACATATATTATTACTTATTAGTTTTATAAAATCTTGAATATTTCCCATTTTTTTAAATGACATATTGCTAAAAATTTCAAACATAACTGCAGTCAATTCTGCAGCAAATACTTTCTCTGAATTATTTACCTTACTGCAAAATTTTTGGATGCCTACTACATTGGGGTTTGAAATAGCGGATATATTTTCTAAATGAATACTGGTCTTTTCATGCCGCTTGATGTGAGTAATTCCTCCAGATATTTTTGAGTTGCAAATCTTGCAAAAAGTATCAATCCCATTTGATTTTTTATCAAGCCAAGCGAAGTCCTCCATCCACTTTGCTCGAAATTTCTGTGTATATTTTTTCATCGTCTTCGAAGACTGATTTTCTACAGATTCGTCATTTGTTACATCTTAAACGTTAAATTTATTATACACAAAAAAATTGAAACCCTAATGAAATATGTGTTTAACTTACTGCTACTGCTTTTTAATTCATTATTATTTTTATTTCGAGACTCACAAACCTTCTAATATCCATTGCTTCAAAATTTTCAGCTTGCATTAATTTTATAAAATCAATTATACGCTGATGCACATACATATACGTCGAAACAATCTTAAGTTTAATAGTATTTATATATAACGAAAGTTCCTTTTGGAATCTCTACGTTTCAAATATTTAATTTTCACCGTGTAAACACTATTTTTATGACTATCCAATTTTTAATATAACACACAGTTTTTCAGTTTTTATCAGGATAAATTTAAATCACTCGCAGTCACAGCAGGAGATGTCATCATAACAAAATACAATGCAATCTAATATTAAAACTTTAACAACAACAACTGCGATTTTTTCGTGGAAGCCTCCCTTTGTTGCGCAAATTTCCATCGCGTTAACCGTTAACCCGAAAATCATTGCATACTCCCTCAATCAATTTAGTCACAATGAAACAACGCAACAGTATTTGTGCTTGTGTGGTACTCGTACGTAGAACATAGCGAAAAGTCAATCAAACCAGAGCAAGTTTGCGAGTTGCCAGGTAGATAAAACCTTACCCAAGCGCCCAAGCGAATAACGAAATCTCTTTCGTTGAAATTTGTTGGAACTGCCAGAGTGAAACTTTGTTGAACGTACTGAAAGGTATTAAATTGATTTCAATAGTAGTAGAAAATGTTAGTGAAGTATCAAAGGCTTAAATTAACTTGAAAAGTACTAAATCTAGTACCTTTCGTACTGAAACGGCAACGCTGATGATAGTACGTTGGCGCAGCTGTAAACAGCAGATGCCAAGTGGTAAATAAAACGACTACTTGTTGTATCTATGACTAGTGAAAACCAATTGTGCTTTATTCGGGTATTGCTACTTAAAAATGTAAACAAACGCATGTAAACAATTACAGTCACTTCTTAAGGTTGTGACATATATTTTGTTTAGCGTATGTTTTTGCTTAATTGCTTAATAGAATTGCCCCACAGGCAGTGTTTGATGCGTCTGCCGATATAATGAATTCTTTATTAAAATCAGGGTGTTGTAATATTATGGGCGACATAAGCGCTGTTTTTAAAATATCAAAGGCTTTTTTTTTGTGAGTTTCACACCATTCAAATATTTCCTTTTTCCGGAGCAGTCTATTTAAGGGTAGTGCAGTATCTGCGAAGTTAGGAACAAAACGACGGTAGTAGTTTCAAAATGCTACGAAGCGCCTGACTTCATCTGCGCTCTTCGGTATAGGATAATTTTTATAACATCATATTTTGAGCTATCTGGGCTTATACCGTGTACTGAAGTTTTGTGACCAAGGTATGTAACTTCCGTTTGAAAAAATTTGCACTTTTCTGGATTTAATTTGAGATTTCTCTCTCGTAATCTCTTGAATACGGATGACAAATTTTTTAAGTGATGTGCTTGTGAGCATCCGATGACTAATATGGCATCAATATATAAAAATGCAACTTGTGGTGTTAAACCTGCCATAGCGATTGTCATCATTCGCTGAAAACTGTTTGGGCTTAAATTAAGTCCGAAAGGAAGTCGAGTAAAATAGTAGTGTCCCTGGTTGCTTGAAAAAGCTGAGTACTTTCTAGAAGCTGGGTCTAAAGAAATTTGGTGAAATCCAGACATAATGTCTAGTGTTGAAAAATATTTTGCACGGCCCATTTGATCTAATATATCTTCTATTCGTGGCAGTGGGAATTTATCTGAAAGTACTTTCTTGTTTAAATTTCTGAAATCTACCACCAGTCGCCACTTTTTCTTTTGAGTACTTGATTTTTTTGGTACTAATAAAATTGGAGAGTTGAATTGGAAAACAGAGTTTTCTATTATTTTATTATCCAGCATTTTCTTCACTTGATTATCGATTTCCGATTTATGTGCTTCTGGGATTCTATAGTTTTTTGTGTATACCGGTACTTTATCTGATAGCTCTATTTGTAGTTCATAGAAATTATTAGTTGAAAGTGGTTCACTTTCGAGGGAAAATATGTCTTGATATTCCTGACATAATTTTTCAAATTGAGGTCTAGCATAATTTGGTATGGACTTCAGATTTAAAGCCGAAATTACTCGATTTGCTCTGTTCTTGATTTTTATTCTGAATGTTAAAATGTGCTAAAGGTTTGGTTTGAAATTTGGGTTCTTGGATAGTTATTGTTTTAGTTGTTGTATTCAATATTCTAACTAATGGGTCTTTCGCTGAGGTAATTGTTCCTCCTACGAAAACTCCTGGTTCGAATTCTTCGCCAATTACGACAATATCGTTAGCTTCTGATTTTAAACTTTTGATTTTTCTAACAATTTCGCATCGGGGTGGTATCACGATAACGTTTGAGGATGGACCACTCATTATGGGTATTTCGATTGACTCCTCGGCTGTATTTAATGTAAGTATCCAACTGTCGTAATCAATGGAGGCTTTGAATTTAGTTAGGAAGTCAAGTCCTAAAATTGCATCTGCTTCGATGGCTAGATCGTCGTCTACTATTTGGAACAAGTGTTCGATCGAAAATTGATCGTTGAAGGTGAGGGTAGCGTAGGTTGCTCGTATTGATTTTCTTGTATTATCTGTGACACCTTGTATGATACGAGTATTTTTAGGATAGTCTCGTTAGTCGGCGCTTATTTTGCCTCTTTTAAAAATTGATATGTCTGCTCCTGTATCGACTATAAATGTGCATACTGAACTACACATATCTACATACGCTTTTCCGAAATTAGTGAGAGAGATATTTAACGTGTGGACTCTTAGTTTATTTGTGAGGTCTCCCCCAACCGATCTGTTTCGTCTTCTGGTTGGGGGCTTAGCATTCCCCCGAATCATAGAATCGCATTCTTCTATTACTTTGTTGGTTTCCATTATTGCACTGATGGTTACGGTAATTGTTCTGGTTTGAATTCCGGTAATTATTCTGATTCGAGAAGTTTCTATTTGGGTTCATTAGATGGCCAGTATTAGTGAATCTTTGGTTCTGTTGGCTTTGCCATCTGTTCCTATTAAAACTTCTTTGTAATGTTCTCTGTATTGGTTTGAATTAGATCTAAATCTTTGTGGTTGTCTGCTTTGGTAGTGCAACACGTTATTCTGCTGTGGTTTATCAACTGCAACTGCCTTTGCTGTAATCTCAGTTAGAGTTGTGAGATTACTCGCCTTTAGTATCAATTCCGTATCTCTATTAGATACGTTATTTGCGAACGTCTGGATGGAAAATTTTTCTGCCAATTTCTCGGCTGACTCTCCAGTCGCAATTTTTCCGATATGAATGCTCTACTCAGCTGCATTGACAGGTCTTCGACTTGTGCAGAGAAATCGGTAATTTTTCTATTTCCTTGCTGACACGATCTTAATTGGGCTAGAACTGCTTCAGATGAGACTTTCACAGAAAATTTCCTTGTCAGTTTTTCTTTAATTAAGGGAACCGTGCTAATTTCGTTAGTTATTGCCTGTTTAGCTTTCCTTGTAATTCTGGATCTGATAAATTTGATCATAATTTCTTTCTGATCTGATGGCGTAAGCTCATCTAGCAGTTCTATTGATTCGATGAAAGCTTCTGTTTCTTCTACTTTCCCATCGTATGACTGGACGAGTGACGTCGCGGTTCGTATATCAAAAGGCATACTTATTTCTTCTTGGCTTTATATTAGTGCTATTTTTTTTTCCTTTTAGCTTTATTTCGGTATAAATCTCCTTTATTTTCAATGCTTTTTCTCCAGTAGTTTCTTGTTTTATTATCAATAGTGCTTGTGCTTTTAGATTTTCCACAAGTTCTTTCTTTCCTTAAACGTTTTTTTCGTATAGCCCCTGTTTATGCTTTTATTGAAGTTAGATTAGATTAGATTCGTAGAGGGGTGTGTAGGCGTCAGCCTCGCAATCACCGCGACCTAAAAGATCTATTGTGAATCCCCGTTGAATTTATTCCCTTTCTAGGTTCAGACTGTTAATAAAGTCTAGGATCCTTCTGGGATTGAGGTTCCGTACGTAGTTAGGTGTAGGAAAAGCATGTTCGAGATGGAGTAGTCTCCGCCTGGTCAATGCTTCGCAGTTGCAGAGCAGGTGCTCCGAGGTTTCATGAGCATCCTGGCAAAAGCGGCAGGATGAAGTCTCAGCCAAGCCCATCTTGTTTAGGTGATACCTCAAGGGACAATGGCCTGAGAAGAGTTCTGAAAATTTTTTGAGCTCTGTTTTCTTGAGAAGTAATAGTTCTTTTATTTTTCCTCCAGAGGTGTCGATAAACTTTTTTGCCTGACGAAGTCCTTGTAGCCTTTCCCAGTATAGGGATTTTTGTTTGTTCTCCCAGTTATTTAGGGCATCTTTGAGGTAGCACTTTGAGGTGCCAGAGAATGGCTCCGGTCCGACAAAGGGAGTTTCCGCTCCTCTTTTGGCTAGGCCATCAGCAATTTCGTTGCCTTTATGGCCCTCATGTCCAGGTACCCACATGAGGAAGTTACTTAAAATGTTCTTTAACTCCTCCTTTATATCATTTCACTGTTCTATTCGTGCATGTTTATTAATTTATGTATTCTATTTATACATTTGTTTTAAATCTTGTTTCTTTCTTTTTACTTTTGAATCGTAATTTGCGCTGGACTGTTAAGATATTTTTTTCTAAGCCCCCTTCGGTGGTCTCGGTACAGAGTGTACACTAATTCTATTACCTTTACAACTGCTATGATTGCCAAAAGAATAATAATCTGCTTATTATCAATATTGACCGTATCTTCTATTATTAGGTTGTTGACGATCTCGCCGTTATTATCCGCGTGCTTTGAATTAGTTTTTCCCATTCTGGGTGCAATAAAAATATTCCGTTTATGTTTATGGTAATGGAAAACAAAAAAACAAACAAGAAATTACAAAAACATTTTTTTTCCTACAGTATTCTTTTACTGTCAATTGACTTTACTTTATATATATAACAAAAAATTATCATTACATTACGTTAATTAATACTTATTGCTTATAGAAAGAAGATATTATGATTTATTAATTTTTTTTTTACTTAAGCTGAATGTTCTAACGTTATTTATTCCAAGGGAGATACTTTTATATTGATAATTTTTATTTGAATGCGACAAAAAAAAAATTGAAATGTACTTTAACTGCATTTCTATCATCGTGAAATGAACAGTAAACAGTAGTGAGGTCATGACGTGTTATGATCCCATGATAATTCAGCAAGATGTAGTTTTTTTTTTACTTCTTGAAAAACGTCTTTATTAATTGATTTATTCGATGGCACTGACGTATTGGTTGTACTAGT
The DNA here is from genome assembly GCA_963930735.1 of Dioctria linearis. NCBI lineage: Eukaryota > Metazoa > Arthropoda > Insecta > Diptera > Asilidae > Dioctria > Dioctria linearis. Next base: position 50,673,447 of record OZ005744.1, read on the forward strand.
AAATTCGCTGTTAATAGTTATCTGAGGTACTGAATATTTCTTTTTTAACGCCTCTGTCCGATGTTTGCTTTACCTAGGTTCTTATCGTCACGATCCGAGGATTGCTTTCTTCTTTATCACGGTCAAAACATTGTTCGTTATTGTCGCGGTCCAAAGATTTCATTTTCCTTATTACGGTCCAAAGATTACAGGTTAATTATCACGGTCGCCATGTAATAATACTATAGATGTAAATATATATCAAGCTTGGTCGCCATGTAGTAATTAATGATGTAAATTGTATGTCTCCATATATGTCGCCATGTGGTAGTAAATGATATTGAACTCTAAATGATGAGGCAGGAGAAGCTTTGTGAAAAGCAGACCTCCGCTACTACGACGGGCGCAGCTGTAAACAGCAGATGCCCGGTAGTAGTCTCGAAATGAATGATAGTCAGCGTTGCCGTACGAGAAAATATGTTCGTATTATTTTTCCAGGCGCCGACGTACTAAAAAGTACTAAATTGGTTTTTATACATAAACATACATAACACTTTTATCTCACTTTTTTACTTTCTTTAGTGTACTTTCTTAAATTCACCCTACAAAATTACGAAGAAATATAGACATTGGGAAAAAAGGTTGCAAAAAAATGTACATAATTTTAACGCATTTACGATTTTGTTGTTGCTTTAAATAAAAACATTTTCAAACAATTTTGCTTGCTTTATTTACATCTAAAAACATACAAAATAAATAAATGCAGGTTACAAAACATAACTATTTTCCAAGTAGAACAAGTGATAGCAAACAAAAATATTTATCTTTACGAAATTATAATTATCAGGCTTATGTATCACGAATCACGATTGATATATACCTTTGAGTATTTATATTTCAGTCTATATAATATGTGTCAAGTCCAGAATGATTTCTGTGTAGTATAGAAAATGTCTTTACCTTTCTCTTCCTATTTTTAGCTTGAAAACTTTTAATAAAAGTACGACTAAGAAATTTATTTGTTATGGTTTTTAATCAATTTAATTTAATAGGTTTCAATTACATTTTTGGAGTAGAGAAATCTCTATGCTACACAGAAATAATTCTGGAGAAACAATTACAGTTTATAATCAACGTGTATATATGTACATGTTTTATTTTAATTTTAAAAGATTTTTTGGCGGTATCCATGTAAAATTATCTCTATCGCTGCCTTGTTATTTTAGCAAATATTTGGCATACATTATGGCATCAAATGTTGCTACATTTAAACGATTTCGGTATACTGTTTTAACTAAAGCCATTTGCGAAAAGACACGTTCCACACATGCTGAACTGTGTGGCAAAGATAACATTTCTTTTGCATAATTTGCTACATTCTCAAAAATAGGGATATTATTTCCATCTTTCAATTCACTTACAGTCTGCCAATATTGCTCAATTGGTAAATCTTTAAGAGGTTTGGTTTCCTCGAATTCCTGAAGCAATCGATACTCCAGATCGATTTTATTTGGATCGCAAATATGTGAAAAGTGTTTGCTTAATGTAATATTGTGACAAATTGGCTATTAAAAATTTTTAAAGAATTTAATCTTTCAATATTTTTTAGTATTGGGTCAGAGAAATCACATCGCTTTAAAATTTGCACACAAAGCTCTACATAAAAGTTACTTACAAATAAATCGTAATCTTTAAATGTCGCCAATTCGTCCTTCATAGCTTCAATTTCAGGGCCAAAGTACGTATAATTTTTATTTAAATATATACTATTGTCTTCCCATTCAAATTCGTACCTATCATCATGTTCATGATCCCAGTATTCTTTTTTTACAAAACTCTTCAGAATGAGTTTTAAAAATGACAAAAAACGATCATATAAACAATGTATTTGACTATCTTCACTTTGAAATTCTGCATTTATTTTATTCGTTAATTGTAGCACATATCGCAAAAACTGTAAATAAGGTTTTGTTATAGGATTTGATAAGCAGATATGTATATTTTTTGCATGATCTTGTTTTGGACTAGCTTCAAAGCAGCTAAATTAAAATAATATTGCAAAGCTGTCCACTGCTCCAAAAGTCTATCTACAACTGCTTGTAATGATAACCAACGAGTTTGACAGGGTCGAAGTAAATTTTTGGGGTCAATATTGAAACTCTAAAAAGTCTTTTTTACGTTTGCTGCTATGGTTAAAATAATTGAATATATCATGACATAGTTTCTTAATACAATTTGGTATTTTTTGCAAGCCCTTGAAGTGCAAATGGCCAACGAATGGCAAATACATCCCATTACAAACAAATTTATATTATGACTGACGCGGTGTCAGCTGCCAATCCAATAATATTGCTTAATGGGATGTTGTATCGTTGGAACGCATCTATAATCTGTTCAAACACTATTTGCGAAGTTCCTTTGGGTAATTCAATAGCGGTAAAAAATCTATCCTGCACTTTGCAGTCAAAAAATCGAACCATGATTACTAAGGTTTTTTCGTACTTATGTCAATTGCTTCGTCTACTATTATTGAAAATCTGTGTTTTCTTAAATGTTGTACTATAAGATCTCTAGAATATGGGGCAATTTTTTCTGTGATTAATTTCATTATTTTAGTTCTTTTAAGCGTAATTTGTTTAGCTAATGAATTTTCACATATATTATTACTTATTAGTTTTATAAAATCTTGAATATTTCCCATTTTTTTTAATGACACACTGCTAAAAATTTCAAACATAACTGCAGTCAATTCTGCAGCAAATACTTTCTCTGAATTATTTATCTTACTGCAAAATTTTTGGATGCCTACTACATTGGGGTTTGAAATAGCGGATATATTTTCTAAATGAATACTGGTCTTTTCATGTCGCTTGATGTGAGTAATTCCTCCAGATATTTTTGAGTTGCAAATCTTACAAAAAGTATCAATCCCATTTGATTTTTTATCAAGCCGAGCGAAGTCCTCCATCCACTTTGCTCGAAATTTCTGTGTATATTTTTTCATCGTCTTCGAAGACTGATTTTCTACAGATTCGTCATTTGTTACATCTTAAACGTTAAATTTATTATACACAAAAAAATTGAAACCCTAATGAAATATGTGTTTAACTTACTGCTACTGCTTTTTAATTCATTATTATTTTTATTTCGAGACTCACAAACCTTCTAATATCCATTGCTTCAAAATTTTTAGCTTGCATTAATTTTATAAAATCAATTATACGCTGATGCACATACATATACGTCGAAACAATCTTAAGTTTAATAGTATTTATATATAACGAAAGTTCCTTTTGGAATTTCTACGTTTCAAAAATTTAATTTTCACCGTGTAAACACTATTTTTATGACTATCCAATTTTTAATATAACACACAGTTTTTCAGTTTTTATCAGCATAAATTTAAATCACTCGCAGTCACAGCAGGTGATGTCACCATAACAAAATACAATGCAATCTAATATTAAAACTTTAACAACAACAACTGCGATTATTTCGTGGAAGCCTCCCTTTGTTGCGCAAATTTCCATCGCGTTAACCGTTAACCCGAAAATCATTGCATACTCCCTCAATCAATTTAGTCACAATGAAACAACGCAACAGTATTTGTGCTTGTGTGGTACTCGTACGTAGAACATAGCGAAAAGTCAATCAAACCAGAGCAAGTTTGCGAGTTGCCAGGTAGATAAAACCTTACCCAAGCGCCCAAGCGAATAACGAAATCTCTTTCGTTGAAATTTGTTGGAACTGCCAGAGTGAAACTTTGTTGAACGTACTGAAAGGTATTAAATTGATTTCAATAGTAGTAGAAAATGTTAGTGAAGTATCAAAGGCTTAAATTAACTTGAAAAGTACAAAATCTAGTACCTTTCGTACTGAAACGGCAACGATGATGATAGTACGTTGGCGCAGCTGTAAACGGGAGATGCCAAGTGGTAAATAAAACGACTACTTGTTGTATCTATGACTAGTGAAAACCAATTGTGCTTTATTCGGGTATTGCTACTTAATTTAAACAATCATCAATTTGTTAAGCTAAACTAAATTAATATTAATGTACATTAAACACGTTAAAACTAAACCGCTTATTTGCACTTCTGTGCTTAACTCCGGCAGAAAGATGTGACGCAATATAATTGACCCGTATTACGCTGGTTGCAAAAATGTAAACAAACGCATGTAAACAATTACAGTCACTTCTTAAGGTTGTGACATATATTTTGTTTAGCGTAAGTTTTTGCTTAATTTCAATTATTCAATCGATCGCATTTATTGTGATTGATTAATTGAGCGATGGATTTTGGGTCAATTGAATAATGCAAGAATGCATAATGTGCATTCTTGTATTTTCAATTGATTAGGAAATTTTTGTGAAAATTCACATCACAATATATATATATATATATTGTTACAAGCGTGGCCTTAGTTCGTTATTTAAAACACAATATTTCAATAATCATTCAAAAGTTCTTTCTTTATTTAACTTTGCTGTTTACTCTCACAAATTCACAAATAGTTATCAAATCAACTTTTTATAGTTATCGCTAGTACTGTACTTCTAATTATCGCAATCCAAATAGTTTGCTTCGTTCACTTCACTGTCTGAAATAAGACTCGCCTCCTGGATGTGAGTAGAGCCGTATTTATACTCTACGAATTATCCTAGAATCTTCCTGAATATTCCATTCTCCAAACCCAGTTTACTAGGATATCACTAACCTAAAGTTGTTTCCATTTCCAATAGATGTCGCTTGTATCATTTTGTGGCGCGTAAAACTGCCCCCTTCTTAAAATTGTTCGTCCCGAACAACAGGTGATCCACGGTCTTCATGCTCGCGGTATTGACATAAACGATCTAGATGAACGATTTTACGTTTGCTTCTTGTACCCCGCTGAATCCTATATACTATGTCATTAATTCTAGTCACTACTGAATACGGTCTTTCCCAGTGTTGTTGTAATTTGGGTTGTACAGCCAAACAAGGTCACATTCGTGTACATCACCTAATCGTTGTCTAATTTCCGATACATAATCGTCTGGTAACTTTTGTTCACCTCTGGGTGTACCAAACTTGAGGTCGCTAGGTAAACGCATCTCCTTTCCGAATATGACTTTTGCTGGCGTTTATCTATTAGGAACATGGGAATATGTCGATCCCAATCGCGTTGGTGATAGTCGACTACTTTCTTTAGATGCTCGACCAATGTTCTGTTGAAGCGCTCTACCATGCCATCAGATTGTGGATGCAGAGGACTTGTTCTGGTTTTTCTTAGTCCGGTTACCGTTATCTGTTTCTGGAAAAGGTCCAGCAATGTCTACGGCTATCCTTTCAAATGGGGCTCCTACATTATACTTATGCATTTCTCCTCTACTTCTGTGTGGTGGTCCTTTGCAAGAAGCACAGATAGTGCATCTGCGGCACCATTCCTCAATATCCTCTCGCATATGTAACCAATAAAACCTTTCACGTATTTTGGAAATTGTTTTATTCACCCCCAAATGTCCTCCAGATGATCCACTGTGCATTTCTTCTAGAACATCTTTGACCTGGGATGCTGGCACGAATATCTGCATTCGGAATGACTCGCCGTTAGTTGATTCCCACTTGCGTTTTAATATACCACATTCAACGTGAAGAGAATTCCATTGAGCCCTGTAGCTCTTCAGTTTCTCACTCCTCTCCGAGATATCTTTCTGTTATGTTTACGGAAAAGGTATCAAGTTAAAACATAGGAGTTAGTTCTACTAATATATCTCATTTAAAAATTTCTTACTAACTAACTAATTACTAAAACTAGGCCACGCTAATTATTCAATGTCGACAGCAGGGATGGTGACCGGCTGACTAGTAACTTCGGACTGCTGGGATGTATGTACTCAGTTGATGAAGACTTCGTCTGGCTTCTATATGTGTGCGTTGAATGTATACATACATACATATCATTTCCTCACCACCAATTTCTTAACATCGCGACAGGATCTGCTGTGGCTATCTTATTTGAAAACGGACCACTTGATTCCGTATGCGTGTTGAACGTCTTGGGCTGGATTGAGCAGATTTTGGACTGTCTTTGCAAGTCACTTCCGGCAAACCTGTATGTATGCCGATCTGCGGAGATTCTTTGTTAAAAAACTCAGTACTATGACAATTACCTTTGTTTAAGTTGCTGGAGGTTGCTTCTGCAAGGTTTCGGCCTGATATGAATGAATCGGTTGTAGAGCTTCTATCAACTCTGTTGCGAAGCTGGTTTTGGTGGCGTTTCCAAGTACCTTGTTGGGTAAAAACTAAATACAATCTGGAACCTCTTTGTTCACGTATAACTCTTTGGACCCAGCGGGGACCTCTTCCGTAGTTTCGGGCATAAACCGTCTCTCCTGTCTTAAACTTCTGATTTTGACTACCTTTACCACTATTATTGCTATTGCGGGGAACGATTTGCGAAATATATGTACGATGGTCACGTCCATGTAAAATCTGGGCGGGTGTTTTGTTGGTTTGCGGATTTGGTGTTGTCCTGTACGTCATAAGGCATAGCGATAGTGCTGTATCGATGTTTTCCTTTTCCTCATAAATTTTCTTTAGACTTGCCTTAAATGTGCGGACGAAGCGTTCCATTTCGCCATTTGATGCAGGATGGAATGGTGCTGTACGCAAGTGTTTAATTCCATTGTTGGTGCAATAATCTTGGAATTCCCGTGCCGTGAATTGAGTCCCATTATCGCTTGCTATAATTTCGGGTAATCCTTCCAGGGCAAAAATTTTAGTAAGTGCTTGTATGGTTGCTGTTGATGTTGTTTGTTTTATTGGAACAACAAATGAAAATTTTGATAAGGCGTCAATGCAAAGCAACCACATTTGTTGTAAGAATGGGCCTGCAAAATCTATGTGAATGCGCTCCCACGGATTTTGCGGTTCTGGCCACTTTGTATATTCATATATGGACAAATTTGACATAATTTGGCGTTAGTCTCGATGCAAGAATCAATTCGGGGCCACCAACAGTATCGTCGTGCAAGCTGTTTCGTACGTACCACACCCCAATGCCCTTGATGCAGCATCCGAAGAATTCGATTTTGTAATAACTTAGGGATAACGACACGAGTATTTTCTGTATTAAGAACTATGATACCTTTGTGCATAGTGAGTGACATTCTCCTGCCCTGAGTTATTTATCTTTGTATTCTGCTGAGTGTTTTATCCTTTTGGGTTTCTTTAGCGATCTCTTGAGCGTTGACTGGAAACCCCTCAATTTGTTCATGGATTTCCAGGCTGATTTCATAACAGGATTCTTCACAAGCATCGACATTGGCATCTGGTCCAACCGCAAGGCGTGATAGCGCATCGCCGTTAGCATGCTTATTTGTAGGCCGATATCGAATTTGGTATTTATAACTCATCAATATTAACGCCCAACGCAATAAGCGGCTAGTTGTCATTTGTGGTAAACGTTTATCTGGGTGAAAAATTGTTATTAGCGGCTTGTGGTCAGTAATGAGAGTAAACTCGCGACCGTATAAGTATTGTCTGAAGTTTGTGACACCGTATATTATGGCAAATGCCTCTTTTTCAACTTGACTGTAGTTAACTTGGTGCTCGTTCAGTGTTTTTGAGGTGTGAGCAATTGGCTGCTCGGTACCGTCTGGGAGAATATGTGCTATAACAGCACCGACACCATTGGACGATGCGTCTGTTGCTAAAACGATCGGCAATTCTGGACGAAAATGAGTTAAATGCATTGCTTCTACCACTTGCTGTTTAAGATTTTGGAATGCATGTTCATGCGTAGCATTCCAGTGAAAATATACATTTTTTTTACGAAGGGCATTTAATGGGGCAGCGGTTTGAGCAAGGTTAGTAATATATTTATTATAATAATTGATGTTATCCATAAGTGCTTGCAGTTCCTTAAGGTTTGTAGGCCTTGGTAGTTTCTTAACGGCATGGAGTCCAGTTTCAGAAGGGCGCATACCTTGTGAGCTTATTATGTTGCCTAGGTACTCTACTTCTGGTTGCAAGAATGCACACTTCCTGTGTTTAACGTGTAGACCATGCTCAAAAAGGCGTTGGAAAACGGCATCCAAATTCTGAATGTGCTCTTTATGATCGCGTCCCGTGATGAGTATATCATCCAAATAAATAGCGCACTCAAGGCCTGACAGGATCATTTCAAGTGTTCGCTGAAAAATTGCTGGTGCACTAGCAATACCAAAAGGCAGTCCTTGATATTAGTAAAGGCCCAATGGCGTGTTTACGACTACAAGTTTTTTTGACTCCTCTTCGACTTCTATCTGAAAGTAGGCATCTGACATATCAATTTTACTAAAATACTGACCTTTGCCTAATTTTTGCAACAACTCCTCTGGACGGGGTATCGGGTACAGATCTACTTCGAGTTGTAGGTTGACTGACACTTTAAAATCGTCACAGATTCGCAAATGATTGTTACGTTTGGGCACAATAACAATCGGCCTAGCCCATTCGCTAAATCTCAAGGGCTTTCAGATATTTTCTTCTTCCAAGCGTTGAACCTTCTGCTTAAATAATTCCAATTGCGCGTAGGGTATAGGCCTTGCCCTAAAAAATTTTGGTCCGGCGGATGGCTTAAGATATAAGCTAGCTTTTACGGACGAGCAACGCCCTAGTGATGATGAAAACAAGCCAGGGTACTTTGAACACACGGCTTCTATTTTTGCTGTAGCGGCATTTGAGATCTTTTGCACCATTTGAACTTTGTCATTACTATCGAAATTTACTTTTCATTCATTCATTTGCCCAATCCATGCAAAAGATGTTGTCACCATGCTCCGTGTTAGTTATTAACAAAGGCAAATTATTGATTAAACCATTGAATTTCACGTTAACTGTAGTTTCACCTAAAATTGGAACTGCATTTACTCCATAAGCATTTAATTTACATGTCGACTTTTTATATTGCGGGCAATTTAGTTGATTAAATCCTGGTAATCCAATTAAAGATGCACTTGCGCCGGTATCCAACAAAAAATTAGGTTCGTAGTCATTAATAAGTACTTTAATTACAAATTTGCTATCCCGCTGCTTAATTGTATCATCGACTGAAAAAATATGCTCTTCTACACAATTGATATTTTCATGGCCAACAATGTTTTTTCGCGGGCGATAATATCCACTTCTCGAACAGTATTGCTTTTCATTGTTGGGGCATACTGGCGCAATATGACCCCTTTTATTGCATTTCCGACACACAGCATTGAGGAATTTACATTGCGATCTCTTGTGGTGTGTATTGCAACCTGAACACGACTTTGTATGGAATTTCTACTTTTTGCAAAAATTTTTCTGTATGAGCTCGACGATTTTATCTGATTAACATCTGGTACCAGCTCCGGCATTTCATTTTTCAAAATTTTCACTGATTTTTGTGTAGATTCGTAGGCTTCTGCTATTACCGCTACTTCTTCAAGAGTTGGAGCCGGTTTTTGTAAACATGCTGTACGCACGGCATCATGCGGCGTATGCAGAATGATGATGTCTCTGATCCTTTCGTCTATAAATTGTTGTTTACAATTTTCGGCTGAGCAAGCAAATTGACAATTACGCGCAAGACCACGGAGGTCTGCAATCCACTCCGCGTACGTCTGGTCTTTACCCATGCGGCACTTAAAAAAATTGTAACGGGCCGTACATACATGCACTTTCGATTTGAAATGATCGGATAGATTCTGTATCAACTCATCGGGTTTTTGAGCCGTTAGCTTTGTTGAACCATACAGCTTTTCCAATAGTTCATAAGTTTCAGCGCCGATCCATGACAAAAAATATGCTCGCTTTTTATCCCCACTTGAAACACCGTAGGCTATAAAATGTTGCTCTAGTTGTTGGATGTAAGTTCCTTATCGAAAGGGTGAAATTGAGGAATATTCTGATCGCTATTTGGTGTTTCCCGGGAGCCGCTAGATTCACCTTGTTTCAGCTTTAATTCAGAAACTAAGTTCACTAAAAAATCATTTTGGCTTTTAACTAGTTTATCTATCGCGGTGGTTAATGCTTCCATTTTAACGATTAACGATTATAGCGATATTTCCGATCTCGATTATAATAATCCGTAATTCCGCATTCTTAGCACTGAAGGCATGTCGCGTTAGTTATACCGTATATCTTGTCTCCAGTCGTTATGTTTACGGAAAAGGTATCAAGTTAAAACATAGGAGTTAGTTATACTAATATATTTCATTTAACAATTTCTTACTAACTAACTAATTACTAAAACTAGGCCACGTTAATTATTCAATGTCGAGAGCAGGGATGGTGACCGGCTGACTAGTAACTGCGGACTGCTGGGATGTATGTACTCAGTTGATGAAGACTTCGTTTGGCTTCTATATATGTGTGTTGAATGTATACATACATACATATCACTTTCCATTGTGGTCTTTCCATGTCTTCTTTCCAAGCAAGAATGGGTGATATATCTGGGTCTTCCCGTTGTGCTGTTCGCAAGCTCTCGTTGTCCCAACCCGTCGAAGGCTCCACCGTTATCAGCTGTATAGTTGCCTTTGTTTCTTTTTCTTCCAACCGAATGCAATGTTTGCATTCTAGTTTGCATGGACGTCGTGAAAAGGCGTCTGCATTTCCATGGATACGTCCTCTTCGGTGTTGGATTTCAAAGTCATAAGCTTGGAGTCGCTCTATCCATCTCGCCACTTGCCCCTCAGGGTTCTTAAACTGCAAAAGCCATTTAAGCGCTGCATAGTCAGTGCGGAGGATAAATTTCTGCCAGTAGAGATATTTATGGAAATGCTTGGTTGAGTTTATAATGGCAAGTAGCTCTTTCCTTGTAGCACAATAATTTCTCTCTGATTTTGAAAGTGCTTTGCTAAAATAAGCTACTGGCACTTCTTGACCATCCTCTTCCTGTGAAAGCACTGCCCAAATACCTACATTGCTGGCATCCGTGTCCAATATAAAAGTTTTTTCCCAGCTTTGGATAGTGAAGCACTGGAGTTCCACAGAGGTGTTGCTTCAAATTTGCAAAACTCTCGTTACATTTATCTGACCATATGAACGGCTTTCCTTTTTCTGTAAGTTGATGTAGGAGCCTTGCTATATCTGCAAAACCTTTTACGAATCGCCTGTAGTAGGTAGCTAATCCAAGAAAACTCCTTAATTGATGTTTGTCCTTTGGAACAGGCCAATTTTTGACAGATCTTATCTTCACTGGATCAGTTCTTACTCCTTGTGATGATGTTTCGCATCTCTCAGTCTTTGAAGTACGTCCCGTAAGTTGTTTTTATGTTCCTCGAATATTCTTCCGATCACAATTATGTCATCTAAGTAGACAAGATATGTTTTCTAGGTTAATACTCGTAAAACACAATCCATGAGTCATTCGAATGTGGCTGTAGGATTACATAATCCAAATGGCATAACTCTGAATCGCCATAAGCCACTTCCAACTGAGAAAGCAGTTTTGTCTCGGTCCTCGAGATGTATTTCCACTTGCCAGTAACCGCTCTTCAAATCCAATGTGGAAAACCATTGCGCTCCAGAAAGGGTGTCCAATGTGTCATCAATCCTTGGTAATGGATAGCTATCCTTTCTTGTTACATTATTTAGTTGGCGGTAGTCCACACAGAATTGGGTGCTGCCATCCTTTTTCCTGACCAAAACAACTGGCGATGTCCAAGGGCTGTTAGATTCCTCAATTATGCCTTGTTCCTTCATGGAATTTATCATATCTGCAACTTCTGGTTGTTTGGCCTTCGTGGTGGTTGCCGAATGGGCCTAGAATCTCCAGCATTGATACGATGCTGGACAAGATTTGTTTTGCCGAAATCATCATAATTCATTGCAAATAATTCCGAAAATTCATCGATCATCTCTTTGACATCGTTGTATTGCTGTTCACTTAAGGCACTTGATGAAAGAAGTTTCTGAACCTGTTGAGTAGTGGCTGGTATACAAGTTGCTTCCTTAATATTACTACCATTTTCCAAATTAACAATCTGATAAACGAGTTTACCTTCTTTTAGTTGTACCTCATTTTCGGATGTGTTGAGCACCCTGACTGGAATTAATGTTGCGCCTTCTGCCTTCACTAAAGTCTTACCAACGAAGATGTTCAATGTTACTTTTGTAGGGTTAGGCTCCACCAGATAGAATCGGCAGGTCCCGATGCCATCAGAAAGCTTTGTCCATACTAGCGTCTCGGAGCGTGCAGAGAGAATAATATTTTCACAGACCATCGTCCTTATTTTGGAAGGATAGTCTGCTCCTACTCCTAGTTTCATAGGAATTTCTATGTTGCCATATTTGAGGATCCGTTCGCCGACATCTAGATTTATTTTATATGTGGTCATAAAATCTACTCTAAGAATGCATTCATCCCACTTCTGACACCAGCTGTTACGAGCGTGGCCTTAGTTCGTTATTTAACACAATATTTCAATAATCATTCAATCATTCTTTCTTTATTTAACTTTACTGCTTACTCTCACAAATTCACAAATAGTTATCAAATCAACTCTTTATAGTTATCGCTAGTACTGTACTTCTAATTATCGCAATCCAAATAGTTTGCTTCGTTCACTTCACTGTCTGAAATAAGACTCGCCTCCTGGATGTGAGTAGAGCCGTATTTATACTCTACGAATTATCCTAGAACCTTCCTGAATATTCCATTCTCCAAACACAGTTTACTAGGATGTCACTAACCTAAGGTTGTTTCCATTTCCAATAGATGTCGGTTGTATCATTTTTTGGCGCTTAACAATATATATATATATATATATTTACGCGCAAGATTATTATGTAGACATCTTCAAAGTTCAAGCTAGAGCTGTGTTATAATTTTACTTGAAATATGTATATATATATATAGGAAAAGTTCAAACTATATTTTACCTAAAATAGATATATATATGTATGTATGTGACTAACCTAAAGAAAATTATGAATCGAGGTGTCGAACTGCGAACAAATTTCATCGAAATCTGACACTATGATATATATATGTATATAATTTTGATTAAAAAATGTATATATGTATATAGGAACAGTTCAAACTATGTTATAATTTTGATTAAAGTAGACATATATATGTATGTAGCTAATCAAGAAAGTCTACACATTTAGACATATAACTGTAAGCAAAAGAAAAAAAAAATGCAGAAGAAGGAAAATCGAACTACAAGCAAAAAAAAGTAAAACAAAACACATGTACTTACATCTGTTAATCTCGGCGATGAAGCGCTTCAGCGACCTGGCGATTAACCTGTGTAGACGAAAAAGATAAAACCAAAAAAAAAATGTTTGTCTTCCTCCTCCTGTTCCTACTTCAACTATTTCCCCTGATCTATTTTTTTTTTTTTTTTTTTTTTTTTTTTTTTTGTTTGTTAATAAAGATTTTCTTTCCGCTTTTATATGACGCGTTTAAGTTAAGTCAGAGCCAGCAGATGTTCTCTATCCAGGAAGCCGCAGACCGCTGCTGATTTTCGATTATTTATCGTTCTCCCTTTCCTTTATCTTATTCAATAAAGCATTAAAGCTGTGCGTGTAATTATTCCGACCGCCCACAGCCCGAATCGCTCTGTCACCTTGTATATACAAAATGAAATTAAACCCACTCCAGCTACCACTTGGGGTCCCTAGTGAACTATTAACTTAGGGTACACCCGCAAAAGGAGGAACTTTTTACAGATCACTTTTATTCTCTGTTTTGAACTAAAATTCCTACAGATCACTTTTATTCTCTGTTTTGAACTAAAATTTCTACACATCACTTTTATTCTCTGTTTTGAACTAAAATTGCTAAAGATCACTTTTATTCTCTGTTTTGAACTAAAATTTCTACAGACCGCTTTTATGCTATTATTCATGACACTCCGCTCTTAATCGCTGTTACTGTCTGATCAACGATCAGGCAACAATCTGTCCACCCCGATCGACTCAAAGTTCCATTCCCCAAAAAAAAACGATTCCCGGAGGAAATTACCCAAGTGCATTGCACCTTATCGGTCAGCGCCTTTGTTGGGGTCATCGGAAATTCTCGAATTATATTTATTTTTTTTTCTGCTCTTCAAAAGAAACGTTTAGTGAGCGGTTTGTTTTATTAAGTCATTCCCGATTGATTTTCGTTTGGACACAATTTATTGACTTGCTTTGCAAGAATTTTTTTTTTTTTCGACTCTGTACTTGGAAAAGAAGATCATTTCCTTTAATTAAACTATTTCAACAGAGACTGTGTTTGGGATGAATCTGACTAATGATGAGTAATCCCGTATCCCAAAAAGACAATTGAATATTCTTTACTTGCACACAGAAAGATTATAGCCGTTACAACCAGGATGAAAAAAAGGAATTTCTCGTTGCAGTCCAATTTTCTGACGATAGCTTCGCAAACCTTCAACAGCGCACTTTGTGGTCTTCAGGACAATAATAGAAAATCCAACAAGCAAACGAAAAAATTTTCTACGAGAGAATTTATAGAATTCATGCTTAATTTCGCTATCTCACAGTTTTAATTCTTTCCAAAAAAACAAAAACAAGAACAAAAGAAAAACTCATGCGTTTTCTCAGGCTACCAGAACAAACTTTAAACTTCTACCAAAAAATCTCTTCTTTTTTGCAAGCAAATGGCTGAACCAGAAAAAAAACTTTATCTCTACTCTACTACAAATTTGTTTAAATCTTCTACCTTTAACTTGGTCGAGCCTACTCACTGACATCTAGGTGTGAGCAGCTCCTGTGGTGAGGCCACATTGACTTGTGTCATTACATTTTTTTCTTGCGTACAATTTTTACAGGCTAAATTTCTTATTTACGTACATCTCATTTTCAATAATTCTATACAGGTTAAATTTCTTATTTAAGTACATTTCATTTTCAATAATTCTTTACAGGTTAAGTTTTCTTATTTAAGTACATTTCATTATTTATTATTTCTTTACATGTTATATTTCTTATTTAAGTACACTTCAAGTTACCAGGATTCACCTTTATTTTAATAAAGTCACAAGGTTTCCTTTATTTTTCTTGAATCAATACCAAAATGTTTCCAGCTGTCAAAGTGTCTCTACTGTTTTTATTTTAATACATGCCGAAATGCTTCTCTAGTTCATTTATAAAATGCCGAAAGCTTTCATTCATTTTTAGTTCAGGAAATGTCAAAAGTCTCTATAATTTTCTTTTTAATAAAAGTATCGAAATGTTTTTACTAGTTTCATTTATAAAATGCCGAAAGGTTTAATTCATTTTTAATTCAGGAAATGTCAAAAGTCTCAATAATTTTCTTTTTAATAAAAGTATCGAAATGTTTTTACTAGTTTCATTTACAAAATGCCGAAAGGTTTCATTCATTTTTAGTTTAGGAAATGTCAAAGTCTATAATTTTCTTTTTAATAAAAGTGTCGAAATGTTTCTACTAGTTTCATTTACAAAATGCCGAAAGGTTTCATTCATTTTTAGTTTCGGAAATGTCAAAAGTCTCTATAATTTTCGTTTTTAATAAAAGTATCGAAGTGTTTTTACTAGTTTCATTTACAAAATGCCGAAAGGTTTCATTCATTTTTAGTTTAAGAAATGTCAAAAGTCTCTATAATTTTCGTTTTTAATAAAAGTATCGAAGTGTTTTTACTAGTTTCATTTACAAAATGCCGAAAGGATTCATTCATTTTCAGTTTAGGAAATGTCAAAACTTTATAATTTTCTTTTTAATAAATGTATCGAAATGTTTCTACTAGTTTCATTTACAAAATGCCGAAAGGTTTCATTCATTTTTAGGGGCGGAAATGCTTCTTTCCTTTTCATTTTAGTAAGTGTCAAATGATTCATTTCCAAGGTTTAAATTATTCTCAACAATTTTCAAGGAGAATTTCATTTATTATTACTTTTAGGTCAGCAATATTAATTTTCTAGTGGAGAGATGACGGAATATTTCCTTGCAACTTTCGGCGGTTCTACGTCTAACCACAAGCCCAAACAAATACTTCGGCTTTGTGCGACCACGTCTGGGTTCGCTTTTATACAGTCGGCTGGAGTAGTTCCTCTGAATTGGACTAGATTTAAAGAATTGTAGTGACAGATAGGGGTTAGAATGGAGACGAGTCTTTTCTTTTAGGTTTAAGGTTCTGCTATCGTTCAAGGTCTATCTTCTGACAGAGAGACTGTCAGATTGTATGTCGTTTTCTTCGTCTCGCCTGTTTGATTTTCTCGACGTATGTAGATAGACGAGAATTTCCTCGAAAGTAATTACAGTTTTTCAATATTGAGTAAAAATTGTTTTTCTTATTTTTGTGGGAGAAATAAAATTCACATTTAGCGAAAAAAGTGACAAATCTAAACTTCCACGAAATACTTCTTGCATAATTTAAATGTCAACATTTTTCAAGTTTTTCACTCATTAAAATGTTGGTCTCATCGTTCAAGAAATGATGAAATTCTAAACACTAATTTTTAAAGGTGTTGCGAACTTATGCACAGGAAATTATTCAATACATGGTTATACTCTATACCAAAATTATTAACCATTGACGCCATCTGTGGCACTAGTATAAAGTCCGTTAAATTAAAAGGAACAGGTCGTCTTACATTGAAACAAGATTGCTATTTGACATCCAACGACATGCTAATACCCTCACATAATTCCAAAACAACAGAGATAAATAATTTCTACTTATCCTCACTAAATCTCTCCTTGGAATTACCTCAAAATAGGATACCCAATTTGTCCACGGAAAACGAAACTCGAACACACGTAGTTAAATATTTCGATGCTCATGAATTAAGAGAATTAAAACTAGCCATAAGAGAACAGAAGGGGAACGAAGGAAAGGGTTTATCCAAAAATTCTGCTTACACAATTCATCACTACACTATTAGCTACATACTTCTTTGTATAATTTTGATAATTATAGCGATTTTTTTTTAAAAAAAATTACCTAACACAAAATCTCCCAAATCAGGAGAAGAAGTTCAAGATTAATCTGGTACTTATGTAATTACAATAACTACAAAATAATAAGTCGTGAAATACAGACATAATTGTAAAAAAAAGAGACGATTTTAGTTTTTTATATACATATAGATAATTACTGGGATTTGTGTAGTATTTAATTTTTTTTTTAAACCAGGTAAATATAGTTATTGTAGTTAATAAATGCAATATTTTCAACATTTATCATTAAAGTCATAGAAAACATTTATCATTAAAGCCATAGATTACATACATAAACCCTAAGATAAAAAAAAGTGTGACTCATAAACGTAAAGATTTACAAAATTATTAGGTGTACCCATTAATATTATCTAATTATTCTTTAAGATATATGGCATAAGACAAGATTGCGAAACGGCACCGAATTTCTTTAAACTTTGCACACTAGTTCCTTTTTACTCACAAATCATTAATTTGAAAACAAAATTTCACGGAAAGTTATAGTTTCAGAGATAATCCACTTTAAAATTCCCGAACTTTGTACTGCAATTCATAACACAATTTGACATTCTCAAAATTGATTAACTCTTCTTCTTCTTTTTAGTAACAAGTATACAAGTAGTGTAAACATACCTTCCGAACATTCGGGTTACCAGCATTGCGTTTTTTTATTTATCACAAATATTCAATTGATGTGTAGTAGCAGCATTTAGTTAGAATGGAATAGAAAAACATTTATTAACAAAACACAAACACACACACATACACAGAAGCAGGCTGGCAGGGGCATACACACACATATTTTGGAAACAACTATATTTTATGTTAGAAAGGTCTACTTAGAAGAGTTTATTTTAGAAAGAAACATCTATATTTTATGTTAGAAAGGTCTACTTAGAAGAGTTTATTTTAGAAGGAAACATCTATATGTTATGTTAGAAAAGTATTTTGGAAAAATCTATGTGTTATGTTAGCCAAGTCCAATTAGAAGAGTTTATTTTAGAAAGATATTATTTTAGAAAGATATTATTTTAGAAGGATATCCCTGAAAGATTTTATTTTAGAAGGATATTATTTTAGAAAGATCTCCCAGAAAGATATCCCGGAAACATCTATGTTATATTAGAAAGGTCTACTTAGAAGAGTTTATTTCAGAATGATATTTTGAAAGATATTTTGGAAACATATTTTGGAAAACATCAGTGTGTTTATTTTAGAAAGATATTTTGGAAACATCTATGTGTTATGTTAGAAAGGTCTGCTTAGGAGAGTCCTTTCTAGAAAGATATTTTGGAAACATTTATGTGTGATATTTTTGAAAGATATTTTGGAAACACCTATGTGTTTATATTAGAGAGATATTTTGGAAACATCTATGTGTTTATTTTAGAAAGATATTTTGGAAACATCTATGTGTTATGTTAGAAAGGTCTACTTAGAAGAGTACTTTGGAACTATCTATGTGTTATGTTAGAAAGATCTACTTAGAAGAATACTTTGGAAACATCTATGTGTTCACCTTAGAAGAGTACTTTGGAAACATCTATGTGTTCATCTTAGAAGGACAGCCCCGAAAGATATTTTGGAAACATCTATGTGTTATGTTAGAAAGGTCTACTTAGAAGAGTAATTTGTAAGCATCTATGTGTTCACCTTAGAGGGACATCCCCCAAAGATATTTTGGAAACATCTATGCGTTATGTTAGAAAGGTCTACTTAGAAGAGTACTTTGGAAACATCTATGTGTTCACCATAGAGGGACATCCCCAGTAGGTAGGGGGACAGTTGAGCCAGACAGGGCCATTGACCTTTGACCCTGAGGTCATTGACCTTTGACCTTTAACCCTTCACCTTTGACCTTGACGTTTGACCCTTGACCTTTGACCTTTGACCCTTGACATTTGACCCTTGACCTTTGACCCTTGACCCTTGACCTTTGACCCTTGACCTCTGACCCTTGACCTTTGACCTTTAGGTTATTGACCTTCACACAAACACACATACACACACCAATACACTAGGATCCGTTTGTCCTAGACCTGTTCGATACACCTTGACTTTGACGTCACGTCTGGCTATGGGGATTCCATCTAGTCGATTACGTCACAACTCACAAGTCTGGCTCAAGACATTGGCTGATCAAGTTCCATCTTAGTTGAAATAAAAAATATTGGTTTCCTGCTGGAATTGAACCGAGAACGCCTGGGAGTAAAATCAAAGGGGCTCTACCCACAGAGGTGTTGTCTGAATGTTAGTTAAAGCTGTGGAGAGTGTACTGTCCCCGCAAATGTTTCGGCCATTAATCTACTTTATAAATCCTTTAGCGCCATTGAAAAACATTTGTTGTTGTTGGTAGGTCATTCGCTTTTTGGCATTGATAAAAATGGAATACTTCGTAACGAAACCTTGAAATCATGTGTTGGCTCGAAACTGATGAATGTATGTAGAGAGGGTACCAACGGAATATGAAACTCGCTCGAATTAGAAAAACTGCGAAAATCAACAAAAAAAGAAACTGTACTATTGAAAAATTGAACTAAGATAAAGAAATATTCTGACATTTCTCTCTGTTATGTAGGTAAATGATCTTGTAATAAATTTATATTTTAGACAGACGAATAACAAACATATACTAACAAACATATCTAGCGGTGGATGGACATGCAAATCGAGAGATTTTCCACCAAACGACGGTCCCCCTTACTGACACACAGATCTCTTTTGCTAGCGAAAGAAATTT
Source organism: Dioctria linearis (assembly GCA_963930735.1). Taxonomy (NCBI): domain Eukaryota; kingdom Metazoa; phylum Arthropoda; class Insecta; order Diptera; family Asilidae; genus Dioctria; species Dioctria linearis. Next base: position 50,693,080 of record OZ005744.1, read on the forward strand.
TTTTTTATTTTTAAACTAATTGAAACATATTTTAAGTTAACCTATTTGAACGCGCGTTCTGTTTTTCGAGCTTTACAATCAAATTATGGTTGCATGAAGTTTATTTATTGCATCTATTTATCGAAAAACTGATTAATTAATTTAAGATTATTCATAACAAAGGTATTTGTGATATCAGGATTATAATGAAGAAAACAAATTTAAACAAACAAACCACCTTATTTACCGAGGAGGTGGCCTTGCTATGACTCATATTAAAAGATTAAAATTTGCATAACCATCATAATTGATCTTGTCTAAATATCTCAGACCAATTCAAGTAATCACACCCAATTCCGAACGATTAAGTAAGAATGTAGCCAAAAAAGCTGGCTTTGCAAAAAAAAACGGAAAGCGTCGGCCTACTAGCAGAAAAACAGGTTGCCGGTTTGGCGAACTTGAACCGCGAGTTGAAAGCATAGTTGGACATTAAATAAAAAACATGGAGTGTCGGTCGCGTTAATATTTTATTTTTAGATGAACTATCTGGAAACTGGCAACTGTGTAACAAATTCTTAAGTTTTGGAGTAAAAGATGTTTTTTATTAAAATTTTTTAACTTTTTTCGACTCAAAACTGGGGTAGCACGTCTAGAACTCTTTTATTTTAGCATAAGTGTGTAACAAATTCTTAAGTTTTGGAGTAAACGGCGTTTTATATTAAAATTTTTTAACCTTTTTCAACTAAAACTGGGTAATTCTGCGGGGCAGAAATAAAAAGATTTTCGCTGATGTAAAATCAACAGGTTTTTAAATCACACTCTGCTACATCTTGCAGTTAAAAAATAGAAAGGATTATCATGCATATAAAAGCAGACTGGTTTTTAAATTGGCTATAACATCCTGATTGAACATTATCATGATAAATATATAACTGAACCTGGTTTAAGGTTAATCATCTCATCAAAATATGCATACCATTATTTTTCATGTGCGTAAAGCAGATACAGCAGATACAGCAGTCTGCAATTCCTATAGGTTTATTATTTATAATTTTTTAACTTTTTTCAACTAAAAACTGGGGTAGTACGTCTAAACTTTTTATTTTAGCATAAGTGTGTAACAAATTCTTAAAGCTTTGGCGTAAAAGATGTTTTTTATTAAAAATTTTTAGCCCTTTTCAACTAAAAACTGGGTAGTACGTCTAGAACTCTTTTATTTTAGCATAAGTGTGTAACAAATTCTTAAGTTTTGGAGTAAAAGATGTTTTTTATTAAAATTTTTTAGCTTTTTTCAACTAAAAACTGGGGTAGTGCGTCTAAACTTTTTATTTTAGCATAAGTGACATATTCTTAAGCTTTGGCGTAAAAGATGTTTTTTATTAAAATTTTTTAACTTTTTCAACTAAAACTGGGGTAGTGGGTCTAAAACCTTTTTATTTTAGCATAAGTGTGTAACAAATTCTTAAGCCTTGGAGTAAAAGATGTTTTTTATTAAAAATGTTTAGCCCTTTTCAAATAAAACTGGGGTAGCACGTCTAGAACTCTTTTATTTTAGCATAAGTGTGTAACAAATTCTTAAGTTTCGGAGCAAATGGTGTTTATATTAAATTTTTTAACCTTTATCAACTAAAACTGGGGTAGCACGTCTAGAACTGTTTTGTTTTAGCAGAAGTGTGTAACAAAGTCTTAAGTTTTGGAGTAAAAGATGCTTTTTTATTCAAATTTTGTAACTTTTTTCAACTAAAAACTGGGGTAGTGCGACTAAAACTTTTTTATTTTAGCAGAAGTGTGTAACAAATTCTTAAGTTTTGGAGTAAAAGATTATTTTTTATTAAAATTTTGTAATTTTTTTCAACTAAAACTGGGGTAGTGCGTCTAAAACCTTTTTATTTTAGCATAACTGTGTAACAAATTCTTAAATTTTGGAGTAAATAGTGTTTTATATTAAAAATTGTTAACCCTTTTCAACGAAAAACTGGGTAGCACGTCTAAAACTCTTTTATTTTAGCATAAGTGTGTAACAAATTCTTAAGTTTTGGACTAAAAGCTGTTTTTTTATTAAATTTTTTTACCTTTTTCAACTAAAAAAATGCTAAATTTTTAATTTTTTCAACTAATGTATTTAAAATGTTTGTTGCAACAGAAAATATTCTTTTTACTCCTGTTATGAACATATAAAGTTGACTTAATAATGACGCTTGTAGTAGCTCGCTTACCCTAAATTTGCATAATTATATTATATGTAGAGTGAAAGGTAAATTTTTGCAAAAGCATCTGAACGGTCTATGTACATTTATCAATACTGATATGATTTAAAAATGGGGTTATTATTATTTTAAAATAAAACATAGATTTTAACACGTTGTAAAAATTCTTTCAATCTATTTAACAATATGTTGGTATAAACTAATATGCTATATTTATTTAAGACACATTAATCTACATCCATTATGTTATAATGACCCGCACGGAACGTATCGTAGTCGTTTTCAGAAATAATATTTATCGTGTTTGAATTGTTTATCACTCCATATCCTTGAATATTTTTACTCCTCAGTCTACGTGTTTGAAACGGTAAATAATATTCTAAAATTGCATTCTGCTAATAAAAATCTCGGCATTAATTCTATAAACTTAAAATAAATAATGCATACAGCATACGTTTAAAAGGTTATCTTGTGGGTTAAAAACCTTCAATCTGGATGGGAGTGTGATTTTCGTAGGCAGATGGAAAAGAATGAAGACATGCAATATTTGAAAGGTCATCCTCTACTGGTAAACACGCCATTGAATCCTCGTGATGCTTTTTATGGTGGTCGAACGGGAAATAATTTTATGTGTTACGAATGTCAACCTGGTGAAAAAATTAAATATGTCGATGTATGTTCGCTGTACCCATGGGTGTGCAAAAATGGCAAATTTCCGATTGGTCACCCAAAATTACATGTTGGAAGCAATGAAATCTCTAAAATAGATTTACAGAACGCTGGAGGATTGATTAAATGCAAGATTTTACCACCAGAAGGATTATATCACCCGGTTCTTCCTATTAAACAAAATAATAAACTAATGTTTTCGCTGTGTTGAGTTTGTAGTGAAGAAAAAAACCAGGCTGCTGACTGTTCACACACCGATGATGAGAGAGCTCTCGTAGGGACTTGGGTGATTGATAAAATTAATGTAGCTTCAAGTAGAGGATATAAATTGTTGGAGGTATATGAAATATGGAGCTATGAACTGGAACAATATGATAAACTGGCCCGCTCGGGTGGGTTATTTACCAAAATGGTGAATAAATTTATTAAAATGAAGCAGCAGGCGTCAGGCTGGCCCAGTAAATGTGTGACTGATGAAGAAAAAAATAAATATATTGAAAACTTTCTTGAAAATGAAGGAATAAAACTTGAATTCTCTGAAACTGTAAACAATCCAGGATTAAGGTCTCTAGCCAAGCTGATATTAAACTCCTTTTGGGGAAAGTTTGGCCAGCGTGAAAATCTACCAAAAACAAGCATAATAAATAATCCAGCCGAGCTATATAGTTTGTTAACAAATTCTGCAATAGAAGTGCATCATCTACTCCCTGTCAACGAAGAAACATTAATCGTCAGCTGGTGTTACAAAGAAGAAGTCGCCGAGTCTTTATCCACCGTCAATGTCTGTATAGCGGCTTATACTACTACACAGGCTCGACTCAAATTATACAGCTACCTGGAACAGCTAGGTGATAGAGTTTTGTATTATGACACCGATTCTGTAATTTATGTGAGTCGCGAAGGAGAGTATGATCCACCAACAGGTGAACTTGTTGGAGATATGACAGATGAACTTGAATGCCACGGACCGGGAATTTATATAACAAAATTCGTGTGCGGGGGCCCAAAAAATTATTCCTATGAGTACTTTAGGACGACGGATAACTCTATTAAGACTGCATGCAAGGTGAAAGGCATCCGGTTATCTTATGAAGCCTCCCAAAAAATAAATTTCGAAACAATGAAAAACATGATTTTAAATCCTACCGAAAGAGATAACATCCCAATACTTTCTCAAAATATACGCCGTACTGCCGATCATGAAGTTGTAACAACCCCGGAAATTAAGAAATATAAACCCAAAAGTGAAAAACGCAGGTTTTTAGAAGACGGTAGTTCAGTACCCTATGGATTCAAAAGACATTGTTTATAAATAAGTTTTCAAGAATAAAAGAAAAAAATACAAATATTCGTTTTAATTATTTTTGACCTTTATTTAAACCCATAATACATTAGACTCTCTAGAGTTAACTTCATATTAATAATTTACATGTGTCTATAACCGGGGTATTTCTTCTTCTTTCGCACCGATAAATGTTAAGTTGCAATCCTCATCCATCTCGTACTCTAAATCATTTATCTGTACAGTTTGAGTAGCTGATTGTGTTTCTTGCGGTTGCAAATTTTCGAAAAAGAATTTAACGAAATACATGTTCAATACAATGACGTCTTTTTCTGCCTAAATTTCGCTTATTTTCTGTAGTATAGGCAGTGTAATCTTATTTAGATACTCCTGTTTAATGTTCTCGGCATTCAACCAAGTAATAAATTCAATTGTTTCAAGCTTGCGTTCATTGCTTCGATTGATGTACTTGAAGCGCGCAATAATTTTAACAGGTTCATTTCTCCTATTTTCCAGTATCTTTTCACTGAGCTTTTTCAAACTTATCAGCGTACTGCTCTTCTAATAAATAATTTTGGGCCTTTAACCCGAAAGGTAGTTGATTATGTATCGCTAGAATCATTTCATCCCATGTAGGATTGAATTGTATCTTAAAAGTAGGCTGCTCTGACATTTTCGCGGGGTTTGTCGTAGCAGGATGCTCAGACATTTCATTTGAGTTTGATATTTTCCTGCAACTATGCTTCTGATGTCGCCTTAAAGTATCACCTCTTGAAAACGATTTTTCACATTTTATACAAATGAAGCTCTTCATGTTGTTAATTCTTTAACACCACCGCTCTAAATGAGATATAGGCGGGGTAGAATCGACTTTTATATCTGGTAAAGCCTGCAGCATTCAAATTCAAAAGGGTCGCTTTCAATATTGCATTGATCATTTTTATCACATTTTACAAATCCGCCTTTTATATTTATCAGAATTCTCTAAGGACAGTATTATGATGTTCTATCAGGATGTTGTAGCCAATTTAAAAAAAAAACCCGATTGATTTTATATGCATGGTAATCCTTCTACTTTTAGTTGCAAGATGTAGATGTACGATTTAAAACCCGCTGATTTTACATCAGCGATAATCTTTTTTTATCTTTGTTCCGCAAGGTGCAACAGAGTACAATTTAAAAACCAGATTGACCAACCTCATATAAATAATTTACCTTTGAGAAAATTTTCCTTTTCCGCTCTATATATATAAAATATTTTGCAAATTAGGGGTAAGCGAGCATCATTATTAAAAATCAATTTTATGTCATTCTAACTAGCTAGCAATTAACAGTTACAAATCAGGAGTCAACTTTATATGTTCGTAGCAAGAATAAAAGAAAATTTACTGTTGTAACAAACACTTTTAAACACACACAGTTGAAAAAAGTAAAAAAAATTAATAAAATATAACTTTTACTCCAAAAACTTAACATCAACAATTTTAATAAAAACTAATTAAATAAAATAAATTAATGCTGCGACTCTATCAGCAAAGTGCAATGAAAAAACCAGATTGAAGGTTTTTAACCCCCGAGATAACCTTTTAAACGTATGGTGTATGCATTATTTATTTTAAGTTTATAGAATTAATGCGGAGATTTTTATTAGCAGAATGCAATTTTAAAAACAGGACTGATGACTTTTAGGGAATTATAGTAAAAGCAGGTCAAGTTCAATGACGCACCTGTTAACACGGGGTGTTTTTTATTCAGGCAGTTTTCAAATCTTTAGTTCATCTAAAAAAATAAAATATTAACGTGACCTACAGTCCATGTTTTTTTATTTAATGTCCAACTACGCTTTCAACTCAACCTGTTTTTACCGGCACGTGCTCTAGCTTGATAAGTCGGTATTCTGAATCAAGTTTTTTCCGTTTCTCATACAAAAACTGCTTTTTGTTTACTTTCTTTCCATGCTTCGGAAATTTCTGTGATTATTTGAATTGATGTGATATATTTAGACAAGATCAGTGATGATAATTTTGCAATATTATGCAAATTTCTTGAGGTAAAATTAGGCGAAGGCACAAATAATTTAAAAAATGTGTTCTCGTATCCGCATGTGGTGTGCTTTTTATTCGAATCTTAGAACCTAACTAGGTGTTTTTATATAGAAATTAAATAAATAAATTAGAAATATCGCTAAAGTGTTGCATCTTTTCTTCCTCAGACCTGGCCATTTACCCTGGATTTACTTTGTACCTACAAAACTCTAATGATTTTCATAGAATTTCATGTGCAAAAGGAAGGATCCATCCAAAAATATATATATTGCTTCTAATAACTACAATGCATGTTGGCAAGACACCGTTAATTGCAACATCAACATAACAAGTTTCCACCAAGTTTTCATATTTTCTCAAATAGAATTTTATTTTATTAAAAAGAAAAAAAATAATTCTTTAATAAACAACAAATAAATCTAAACTAAATGAAAAGTAAATTAGCATAAAAATTGAATCGAAACCAGAATATTTGATTGTGCTGTGAAATTTATTACTTTTAGCCGGGTATTTTTAGTAAAAACAAGTCAAGTTCAACGACACACCAAGATTTCACAACTATTTGTATGCCCAGCCCGTTGTATTTATCGCTAGGTGAATATAGCTGAGCTTATAGTATATGTTTGGATGGGTGTATTTGTTTATTAGAGCAATAATCGATGACGCGATGCCTTAAAAATCATTTACCTACAATTGTTAAAAATATCCAGGGAAAAAATTCTTTGTGTTGGTTAGTTTTTCAGACTTGGGGTTTCTTTTTGATTTTCACGGTTTTTCGATGTAAAACCTTCTTCAGAAGATTGCATTACCTACCATGCCATGCTTTCACCAGTTTCGAGGAATTTATCTATGAGAAAAAGCGCTCATGTACCTGGCAGAACTTCAACCTGACTCATAACAGCAAATTTTTTCAATGGCGCTACAAGATTTATAAATTAAAAATTAATTATACTCTCGTGGCCGAACATTTCCAGGGGTATATTACAGTCTTCGCTTATATAGCACGCCTACAATCAAATATTCTGGTTTCGATTCAACAGAAGAATTTTATTCAATAAAAATTAATAATAACCTACATTTCGTGTTTTTTTTTATTTCTCACAGGGGCCCCTTTGTTTACATACCTGCTAGTAAGCCGACTCTTTTTCGCTTTTTTCTTGCAAAACCTCTTTATGTTAGTTTTCAGTCTTGGGGGTTTCTTTTTTGTTGATTTTCACACCAGGCGTTCTCGGTTCGATTCCAGAAAAAAGCCAATTTTTTTATTTCAACTTGATCAGCTTGCGACACCAACCAGATGACGTCATGAGTCAGAGTTGTGACGTAATCCCTCAAATTATATCGTGTGTGTGTGTGTGTGTGTGTGTGTGTGTGTGTGTGTGTGTGTGTGTGTGTGTGTGTGTGTGTGTGTGTGTGTGTGGTGTGTGTGTGTGTGTGTGTGTGTGTGTGTGTGTGTGTGTGTGTGTGTGTGTGTGTGTGTGTGTGTGTGTGTGTGTGTGTGTGTGTGTGTGTGTGTGTGTGTGTGTGTGTGTGTGTGTGTGTGTGTGTGTGTGTGTGTGTGTGTGTGTGTGTGTGTGTGTGTGTGTGTGTGTGTGTGTGTGTGTGTGTGTGTGTGTGTGTGTGTGTGTGTGTGTGTGTGTGTGTGTGTGTGTGTGTGTGTGTGTGTGTGTGTGTGTGTGTGTGTGTGTGTGTGTGTGTGTGTGTGTGTGTGTGTGTGTGTGTGTGTGTGTGTGTGTGTGTGTGTGTGTGTGTGTGTGTGTGTGTGTGTGTGTGTGTGTGTGTGTGTGTGTGTGTGTGTGTGTGTGTGTGTGTGTGTGTGTGTGTGTGTGTGTGTGTGTGTGTGTGTGTGTGTGTGTGTGTGTGTGTGTGTGTGTGTGTGTGTGTGTGTGTGTGTGTGTGTGTGTGTGTGTGTGTGTGTGTGTGTGTGTGTGTGTGTGTGTGTGTGTGTGTGTGTGTGTGTGTGTGTGTGTGTGTGTGTGTGTGTGTGTGTGTGTGTGTGTGTGTGTGTGTGTGTGTGTGTGTGTGTGTGTGTGTGTGTGTGTGTGTGTGTGTGTGTGTGTGTGTGTGTGTGTGTGTGTGTGTGTGTGTGTGTGTGTGTGTGTGTGTGTGTGTGTGTGTGTGTGTGTGTGTGTGTGTGTGTGTGTGTGTGTGTGTGTGTGTGTGTGTGTGTGTGTGTGTGTGTGTGTGTGTGTGTGTGTGTGTGTGTGTGTGTGTGTGTGTGTGTGTGTGTGTGTGTGTGTGTGTGTGTGTGTGTGTGTGTGTGTGTGTGTGTGTGTGTGTGTGTGTGTGTGTGTGTGTGTGTGTGTGTGTGTGTGTGTGTGTGTGTGTGTGTGTGTGTGTGTGTGTGTGTGTGTGTGTGTGTGTGTGTGTGTGTGTGTGTGTGTGTGTGTGTGTGTGTGTGTGTGTGTGTGTGTGTGTGTGTGTGTGTGTGTGTGTGTGTGTGTGTGTGTGTGTGTGTGTGTGTGTGTGTGTGGTGTGTGTGTGTGTGTGTGTGTGTGTGTGTGTGTGTGTGTGTGTGTGTGTGTGTGTGTGTGTGTGTGTGTGTGTGTGTGTGTGTGTGTGTGTGTGTGTGTGTGTGTGTGTGTGTGTGTGTGTGTGTGTGTGTGTGTGTGTGTGTGTGTGTGTGTGTGTGTGTGTGTGTGTGTGTGTGTGTGTGTGTGTGTGTGTGTGTGTGTGTGTGTGTGTGTGTGTGTGTGTGTGTGTGTGTGTGTGTGTGTGTGTGTGTGTGTGTGTGTGTGTGTGTGTGTGTGTGTGTGTGTGTGTGTGTGTGTGTGTGTGTGTGTGTGTGTGTGTGTGTGTGTGTGTGTGTGTGTGTGTGTGTGTGTGTGTGTGTGTGTGTGTGTGTGTGTGTGTGTGTGTGT
>OZ005744.1:50704619-50809619 GCA_963930735.1 Dioctria linearis
CCTTTCACTAATGTGACCAGGGGCCGGATTCACTAACTGGGAGAGTTTGGGAGTTTGGGAGATGAGAATTTTCGATTTCCCCCGGTTAAAACTCCCTAACTCTCCATTCGAGATTCTCTAACATACTTAAGGAGTTAAAGAAAACGTGAGAAGTTTCGAAATATTGAAAGACGGATAACTCTGTGTAGAAGGGTCGTAGAGCATTGCGGGTTTTTCCTACGGATTTAGGGTCTAGAGTGCAAAAATATAGGTGAACGGTTCTGAGGGAGGGGCTTTTGGGGATGGGGGGTCGTTCCACACCCAATTGGGGGTTGTCCAAAATACGTCACGTTTGGTATCAAATTAAAGAGGGAGAAACGGGTAAGCAAGTGGCGTAGATTTTTTTTTTTGATCATTTCAACTTCATAACTGACTTTTTGCCGCCGAAAGATGGATTTTTTGCACTTGGTCATATACACCCTAGTTCCTATACTTTTGTATATATTTCTTCCGTTCTTCGTTTCACATCCATTACTACTCTGTTGTGAACATTTTTCTCATAGAAAGTGAATTTCCACGACTTCCAGTTCTTCATAATGATGAGTTAAAAATTTATCCATTTTTGTACCAGAAAACGGCCATTTTTTCATCTTAAGAAGGATTGAATCACTTCTTTTGCAGTTATTTCCAAAGCTATTTCTTGGAGTCAAAAACTAATTACATATCTAATTAGGGGACAAAATGTAAATGCGATTTCATCGTTAATACAAGCTTTAACGTGCATATTTAAAATTTTTATAGCATCTCTTCTGTACTGGAAGACGACCAAATTGACCACATTCGCGTGAATTACAATTTTTAGCGGGTACCTTGAGACACAAACATCCTTATTTCTCTGTAAGTATTGCAAGGATTTCCATAATTTGTTTTTGTATACATAGCCAGGATATGCAGTGAATCCATAAATCAATTTGAAAATCCTAGGTGCATTGGTACGATCACAAAGGACAATAAAAACAGATAATACTGTCAGTTGAGAAATATTTTTCTTACTTCTCCACAACTAATACAGCCGAGAGTTTTGCCGAGGGGAATAGAGAGTTTGGTAAATCTCAATACAAATTCCACGAGTTACAGAATTCCGAGTGGAGAGTTAAGTGGCAAAAGAACTCTCATCTCCACAAATCCACTACTCTCCGAGTTAGTGAATCCGGCCCCAATATGCCTGATCTGCTTAAGTTTATCATGGAAGGAGCTACCATTAGGGATTTTGATTGATTTTCTCCGTTTTTCCTTCAGAAGATGTCGATCTAAACTCTCCTTGGAGTGTTTATTTATTATATATATGGATGTTATATATATATTGAAATGTTGGGGATAATGGAAATTGTAATCTATCGATTATTTATTAGTAATAAGCCACCGAACACTAGTCAATAAACATTAAGGTGAATGAGCCACCGAATACTGGGGAAATTTTATTTTTGATTGTAAAGGTTTATTCTTGATTGTAGAACCTTGTAGAAAGTTTATTTTAGATTGTAGAATCTCGTAGAAAATTTATTTTAGAATGTAGAGGTTTATTCTTGATTGTAGAACCTTGTAGATGTCGTAAAGGTTTTTTCTGATTGTGGAAACCTGTAGATGTCGTAATCTGTGTCCGTTCCTTCCTCCTTGGAGTATTCGATTGGATTCTCAATTTGTCCTGGAGAATTCATGGATTGCATTTATTTAAGAATCTAACCACTACAGTCTTTAAATCTATCTTTTGCAATATAGTAATATAATAATATATTATAAAAACCTGGTAGATGTCTTCACATGGGGGTTCCTTGATGCTTGAGATATCGTATAAATTTAACCAGTGTAATGTATTATAATTATATATATGTATATATATTTATATATTCGTGCAATAAAGCACAAATTATTGATCAGGCATTGCGAAATTCCCGACCTGGATTAACATGCATTTTGCAATTAATCCAGTGTCTTCGCAAAAAGCATTGACCTCTTGCAAACATAAATAACAAACGAAAGTATGCGCAATTCTGCTGATTCGTTCTGATCGCAAAATTGGGTCACGAAAGTGACGAAAGGTAAGTGCGCTCGAGAACCAAAAAGCGACGACGAGTTTGATTTTGGAGTTTGAACAGTGAGCGGTTTTCGGTCTTCAAAATAATAAATTGAATTAGATAAAAAAAAGAGAAATTAACCCAACAAAAATAGGAAAAGCGCAATTTAATGATAGTAAATCGAACTTTGATATAAGGAAAATTTGTGAATTAAAAAGGTATTAATAATGAAGATTTGTTTCAATTATAATTCCTGACTCGTGAAAAAAAGATACCCTACATTATTTGGCGCAGCCGGTAGGATCTAACGTTTTTTTGTTAGACCGAGTGTTCGATAGATCGATATTAATATCGTGTATTGTAACTTATTTCGCGGGCTCAGAAATTTAAAAGTGACACACAAAGAATTTTTAAAAAGTGAAGAACAATTATCAATCAACGCAAAACAAAAATAAAATAAATAGAATTTAAAAAAAAAAACGGGAAGCAAAAAAAAATAATCAGAGCACAAGTGGAGTAGTGAAAAAAAAAAAAAAAATCACCAGTACAAGAGGATTATTCCTCCATACGACTTAACCACAAAAAATAAGTCTTCAGAAAGGGGCCAAAAGACTTTGTGATGTGTAAGCAAATTTAATTGTAATTTATTATTAGTTTTAACCGATTTACCAATTTAAAAAAATAATACAAGAGTGTGCTTACTATATACAAAAACTATATAAAAATTATTCTATTTATATTAAATCTTAAACAGATTTTTTTTTTGCAAAAGGTAGCACACATTGACAATAAATTTTACAGAGATGAAAGGTTAGCTAATTATTTATTTATTTTTATTTTTTTTAAAACTGAAATTTTTTTTTACACAAACAAAAAAAAATCACTTAATTTACATGAAACAGTACGTTTTTCTTTATTGTTTTACTTGTAATATCCTGAAATAATTCTTAACTTAAATTTCTATCTCAATAATTAGAACATTAACATAAATCGTATATTTCTTTCAACTTAATTTTATTATTAATATATCGTCACCATTCGCTTTCATACTTTTAAATACCACAAATTACTCTAATTTTTCGGCACAATTTAGTAACATAAAGCTCCAAAGTATTCACAAAACCAAAGTGCTTCGCTGGCCAGCAAACCTATTACGAACTGTTAATTTCTTTGTAATTCTTTCTAGAAAACTAAAATCCTCGATAATTGCTATTTATTCCGCATGTATTTTTCTCTACCAAAAAGACTAAAATCGAAACTCAAAACGCCCCGCAAACGTGCAAAGTCTTTGTCTAACGTCCATGAGTCAGAAAATGATGACTTTCATATCCGGTTGGAGCAACTCTCTTTCGAAAGCGTAAGCCCACCAAGAACAGAAGAAATCACCCCTCAAAAAACAAACGAAAATCTCGAAAACCTGGCACAACAAAATCAACAGGGAATATCAAACCACATTACGAGATTTAGTGACTGCCAATTAAGAAGTGGACACATTTTTACACGTAGTCGTTTCAACTCTGCACCCACACTCTACCAAATGGCACCCACAGTTCCCTCAAATGAAACAGTGAATGCACTAGAAAAAGTATCTAAACTCGCTAGCCGTTTGGTTCCTAACTACCCAGAAGGTAATAGAAACAATGCAGCGAACGAGCTTCATAACTTTCTTGACTGCTGTAAGCAAGTCCATAAAGCGTTATCTTCAGAAGAAGAAAAAAAAATCTTGATTCCCCTCTTGAAGACTAAGCTGCGCGGTGAAGCTTATGACTTAGTCAAGTATCTAGATATTCAGACGCTAACAGAACTAGAACAATTGCTGCTCAATGCTTTTGCCCCACCAAAATCCATAAACGACATTCTGGGCGAAATTCGCAAATGCATTCAGATTCCCGGTGAAAGAATTCATACATTTGGCGCAAGACTAAATAAGTACGTAGTCGAGTGTCTCGCTCTTACGAAGGAAATTGAAGAGGAAGCTTGTTACGTCTTCAAAACTGGAGTCCTAAGCCCCGTGATAAGGCAAGTTTTGATCACTCAAAGAGTAAGTTCACTTGACGAGCTTATTCAAATTGCAGTGGAAGTAGAGAAAACTGAAGACAGGCAAATTCATGGTAGACATATGCAAACAAGCTTGTTTGAGCATACCCCCACTTTCAGTGAGAAAGAAGTTGAGCGACTAAAGATTATCGCGAATTATCAAGCTACACCGTTTCACAGACCGCCCGAACAAAATCATCTCCACCCAGAGAAATTTAGTGTACAACAACACCCACCACCCACCACTTCATATACTGCTCCATATGGTACAAACGGTGCTTTTTATCAACCACCCACTGACCAATATACACCAATCGCTCACCAATCAATGCCAGCTAACCATTTACCAAATTCAATAAATTATAGTACACCTTCATATATATTCCCTGTTCCGAGACGAGAAATTAAGCAATGTACTTTTTGTAATAAAATTGGACATAACATTGCAGAGTGCCGTAACAAGCGACGCATACTTCACTGCTCAAGGTGTAAAGGCTATGACCACATGTCACAAACATGCCCAGTTTCTATAATAAATCAATCAAACAACGCACCTTTAAGTACACGTCTTAAGTGTGATTGGTGTGCCCGATTTTCTCATAAAACAGAAGAGTGTCGAGCAAAAATAGCATGGGAAAGTAGACAGCGTCAGTCTCAACAGCAATCGGGAAACTAAACGGGGCTAGCCTAACCCACCCTATGGCTATGCCTACTACCAAAGGGTGTAAACAAAACGAAAAACAGACCAATAGTCATTCAGACGAGTTTACTTTTAAGCCTAATTATAACACAAATAGCATTAATGAGCAAAAATCGGTAAGCACAGAGAGTACGACACGAAAATCATCAAATGGCAAAAGTACTGAAGTCTTCAAATCCGTAGCTTTACCGCAACAACACAATCATATATCATTAAATGACCCTTCAATCGAACTACCTTTAAACATTGCAAGAGGTGGCATAGTTAAACTATTAGTGGATACCGGCGCGGAAGTTAGCTTGATCAAAAAAGATAGCTTAGCTACAAGTACTAAAGTAGACATCAAAGACATTCTCCGCCTTCAGGGCCTCTATGGAGGATGTGATATTACTTTAGGATCTTGCGTTGGTATTTTTCAAATAGGAAAAGGTATTGAGTGCGATTTTTATGTCTGCAATAACTCTCTTAATATACCTTTCGATGGAATACTAGGCCGTAATTTTCTGTGGGATAATACAAATATTCTTACTACAGAGCGAGTACTACATTTCCCTCGAACAAAAACTAACCCCATCGACTTGAAAATTCCTTTTGCAAAAAGCTTTAGTAGCCAAAAATTCATCTCCCAAAACAAGAACGATGTTTACGAAAACTCCAATATTAACAAACAAATAAATAACACGAAACAGTTAGTAGGAAAGAATAACATTCCCAGTAGCAACATATTTCTACCATCAAACCAACAGAAACAACTACACGGACCAACCTCAAGAAATAAAAATAATGCAGCTTCCGAAATTGCACCTGCGAATACAAGCACAAGAAAACCATTCAGTAGCAGATCTGCGATACGAGTACCTCCTCGATCAGAAATGGTATTAGAAATACCAGCAGAAGACTGTAAACAAGAGATGATATGTTTTTCGCAAGAAATCGCGCCAGGAATATTCACGGCTAATGGAATAGTGAAACCAAGATGCGGAAAAATTCAATTAAGTGTTATCAATACCCATGAAAGGGAAGTAGAACTGCCTAATTATCACCCGAAATTGGAGTACCTAGATAAGTACGATATCTATACGTTGGAAAAGAGGCATGAGGAAACCAAACCTCAAACAAAGCAAAATCGATTACTTCTACTTGAAAACGAAATAATTATTGATCAAACCTACAACCAAGAAGAAATGCGGGCTATAAAGGATCTCTGTCAAGAATTTAATGATGTTTTCCATTTAAAAGGTGACCACTTACCTTACTCAAATGTAACAACACACACTATACCTCTCAAACATGACACAGCTCCCATAAACCAGAGACCGTACAGACTACCTGAGGTTCATAAAGACGAAATTAATGGGCAAATTCGTGAGATGCTAAGGGATAAAATTATTGCTCCGAGTAATAGCCCATGGAACTCACCATTACTATTAGTTCCAAAGAAACCATCGCCAAACGGGTTAAAGCGTTGGAGAATTGTAGTGGATTTCCGCAAACTCAATGAGAGCACTATAGGCGATGCATTCCCACTGCCAAGAATAGAGGACATCTTGGACCAATTAGGAAATTCGCGCTACTTCTCAACGTTGGACTTAGCAAGTGGATATCATCAAATTTTAATGGATCCATCCGACAGTGAGAAAACTGCCTTTAGTACAGCTTATGGCCATTACGAATTCCTTCGAATGCCATTTGGTTTGAAAACTGCGCCCGCTACTTTCCAAAGAGCTATGAACCAAGTCTTAACGGGACTTCAAGGCTTGAAATGTTTCATTTACTTGGACGACATTGTAGTATATGGCAAGAGCTTAGACGATCACATTAAAAAGCTCAGAGAAATATTCTACAGGCTGAGGGAATATAATCTAAAACTACAGCCAAGCAAATGTCAATTTCTTCGGAAAGAGGTGGTCTATCTGGGACATAAATGTTCCAATGAAGGCTGCGCTCCGGACCCCGACAAAGTGAAATGTGTATATAACTTCCCAAGGCCCCATACTATTAAACAGTTACAAAGCTTCCTTGGTCTAGCTAATTATTATAGGAAGTTCATTCCTAATTTCTCTAAAATAGCAGAACCCCTCACAAAACTTCTCCGTGGAAAACAAAAATTTGTGTGGAACGACTTGTGTGAGACTTCATTCAACAAGTTGAAAGAATTACTAACCTCACCTCCGTTACTAGCATACCCAGATTTCACAAAACCATTCATTGTGACTACAGATGCAAGTAATGAGGCTATAGGGTCGGTGTTATCCCAAGGAACACCAGGAAATGATCGACCTATCGCATTTGCTAGTAGAACTTTAAACAATACCGAAAGACGATACTCTACGATAGAGAAGGAATTACTAGCTGTAGTATGGGCTGTAAAGAATTTCCGTTGTTATTTGCTAGGTAGGAAATTTACAGTTTACACTGACCATCAACCTCTTATAGGAGTATTCAATGTTAAAGATCCTACCTCGCGATTAATACGATTCCATCATAAACTTTCAGAATATGATTATGAAATAAAATATAAGCCCGGAAGAAAAAATGCTAATGCCGACGCTCTGAGCAGACTTCCGCAGAACGAAACAATAATTTCAATAACGACAAGAGCCCAAGCGAGAAATCAAAATGAAATAGCTCCCCAGACGGACTTATCATTAGAGGAGAAAATACAGTGCCCACCTGAGCGAGATGAATGTAATACCGAGATATTATCCGAAATAGAGGAAACCAATAGGATAAACGAAAACAGTTTACGCGAACAGACTCCATCCTTTCAAATATTAACTAACTCAAAGGATATACAGAAAATACTAAGGGCATTTCACTCAAACCCACTGGGCGGGCACCAAGGAATCGCCAAAACTTATTACAGAATTCGTCGACAATATAGATGGAAAAATATGTTAAAAGATATAGTGAAATTCATAAAATCCTGTCCGAAATGTCAGACTAATAAACATAGCCCTCAAATAAAAATGCCTATGATTATTCCCGATACTGCGGAAAAACCATTTGACAAAGTCTATCTAGACATAGTAGGACCACTCCCTGAAACTCACAATCGAAATAAATACATACTAACTTTTGAAGACGATTTAACCCGATTTATGGATTGCTACGCCCTCCCTGACGCTGAAGCAGCTACTGTAGCAAAAATTTTTTACGAGCAAATAATTACCCGCTATAGAATTCCCAAAAAGCTTATAACTGACCAAGGCACTAATTTTATGAGCGATTTATTCACCCGCTTATGTAAATTCCTACGAATTCGAAAAATTAATACTACAGCCTATCACCCACAATCTAATGGCGCCCTAGAGAGAACTCATAGGCCATTGGCAGAGTATTTACGAAATTTCGTAGCCGAAAATCCTCAAACATGGGACGAATGGCTAAGAGAAGCAGTGCACGTTCACAACAACACAAGGCACTCCTCAACTCGTCTCACACCAATGGATTGCTTGTTCGGATTTACGGCTGAGCTGCCGACAAATCTAAATCAAAGGGTAGAACCTTTGTACAATCATGAAAACTATTTTTATATCATTAAAAATAAAATTCAAAGAGCACATGCCATTGCCAGAAAAAACATAATCAATAGTAAAGAGACAACGAAAAAATACTACGATAGGACCACGCGTGAAGAAACTTTCCAAATCGGCGACTTAGTTCTTCTAAAAAACGAAAGTAAGAAAAACAAGCTATCTCCTATTTGGATAGGTCCTTATGAAGTGAAGGAAATTACTTCCCCTGTGAATTTAAAAATTCAGGTAGGTAGGAAAGTTAAGACTATTCACGCAAATAGATTAAAAAAATTCCACACTTCGAATTAACACCTACACAAGCACATACACTGTCTATCTCGAAGAGTAGACAAATAACAATACTATTGAAACGAAATAAAAGAAATACGTTTTAGGGAACATCGTCTGGATTATCTTGTGTGCATCGCTCACGGACGGCTCTTCTCAAGGAATAGAATTGCCTTACACGAGCAAGAAATTAGAAGGAACTGGAATAGTATTCGAAGACATCGACGAAGCCCTAATTTATAAAGACGAGTGGAGAATATTTACCACCATTAATTTAGCGCAATTGAAAACATGGGAAGAATATCTGGACTGGAGCAAAAACTCGGTAACGCAAATGTGCGAGCACTACCTGAAACTAGAACGTAACGCTTCATGTGCTCAGAATGTTCAAAACGTGCGCTATATTACGGTAAGAGCGAGGCATATGTTACAAAGACTAGTAATGGAAGTTACTGGCACGCATCGACGCGCAGTTTTCGACGGCGTAGGGACACTGAGTAAGTTCTTGTTCGGCACAATGGACCAACAAGATTCAAACCAAATTAATTCCCGACTAAAAGATCTAGAGGCTGACAGTAAGCAAAATTTGGAATTATTAAAAGAACAGGTTAGTTTAGTTAAGTCTAATTACGAAAATACTCGAGAAAACTTTGATAAACTTCAAGTAGACTTAAATGAGACGAAAATTCACACATTAAACGTTATCAAAACCTTTAAATCTCAAATAAATTTTGCGATATCTGAAATCAATTTGCTCCAGGCCAGAGTCACATTTGACGAGGCAATGTCTAGCGTAGTTATTCACCTACAGGAAATAGAACATCAAATTAATACTTTATCCATTATTCTCGGTTCTTTAGCCACTAAACACTTACACCCTCTTTTTCTTAGCTATCACCAAATTAGTGAGTTATTAAAGGAACTCCCTCTATCTTTCCAATTAAATACGGTAATGCATGATCCCTTTATATTACAGCAGCTTGCATCTGTCGAAAGTGCCCACATAGGAGATCATCTCTTCTGTAAAGTAACCATACCCCTCATTGAAAAAGAATGGTTCACTATAAAGAAAGCTTATTCCTTACCATTTCCGTTAGGAGAAAATATATTTGTTCATTACGAAATAGAAGAGGAATACTTAGCCACGGACACAGGTGGAAATAAGTTCATACCCTTAAAAGAACAACAGCTGAAACTGTGCGAGAAAATAAATTTGAATAAGTCTGCTAGAATTAGAGTCTGCCATTTTGCACTACCGATTTACACTACTCCCCAAAATAATTGCATCCTACTTCTTTTCAAAGGTTGGTCTGAAGCCAACGAGATTTGCACTAAGGCACCAATCCGGAATAATCATAACGTTCTAATTAAAATGAATAGTGAAAACTCTTGGCTATATATTTTCCCACAGGAATCAGAGGTTAAATTACATTGTACCGATTTTCAGACCACTCTTCGACTAACTCAATGCGGTATGCTTTCCCTGAAACCAAATTGCCAAGCGCAAATTGATAATCTTCTACTGACGACTACAAACAAACTCACTAAGGCAGCTGAGGTAGTAGAAATTGACCTTGTACCGAAATTAGATCTTCAGCCATTTACTGAAATGCTCAAGAGTTTAAGACCCGAAAATAAAACCTCGAAAATCCATGTCCAAAATTATAAGCAACATAATGACTTCCTAAAAGAAAAAGGTGCAGAATTTAATAACCTATTGCAAAAAATTCAGAAGGCAAAAGATGACAGAGAAATTAGAAATAGAAATAAAAAACAAACCATTGCCCTCGGATTGGCAGGCTCCGCTCCCATAGTAATCATTTTACTGCTAACATTAATATTCAAATTACGAAAGAGACACCCCAAAACCTTAACTCCTATTATACTCTCAGCCCCCACAGAAAAAACGGTCCGGGATAAGGAAGTTTCAATCGAACTAAACAACAAAAATCCTTTCGCAAAGCCAAAACCTAAAAAGGCACCAAGCTTAACACGAGAAACTAGCATGACCGTAAGGTCTAAGCCTAGCGAGTTTGAAATCCTCTAATAATAAAAAAAAAAAAAAAAAAAAAAAAATGTGTTGCCTAAAAATCAGAGTAAAACGATACGACATTAATACACTTGTAAAACATAAGTCCAAGTAAAATAACGTAGATCAATGTACAAAAAACAATGTATGAACATATGTATATGCATGATTCTTTCTTTACTTGAGCACATCAAGGTAATTTAAATACCCCTAGCCTTGAATTAGACCGAGAAAACAAAAAACATGCAATGTGTTAACGGCAATACTACATATATTTATTATATTATAGAATAGAATAATTTACTCAAGATGTAAAAAAAAAAAAAAACAAAAAAAAAAAAAAAATCATAGTTACGTGTACCTATAGAAATAATGAAGAAATAATGAATGTAACCTAATCTCTCTAATTTTGTTTTTAACAAAAAAAAAATCATAATGAATGTAACCTAATCTCTCTAATTTTATTTTTAACAAAAAAAACAACATAACAGAATATATTTAAATTAAAATAAATTAGAATAAAAAAAAAATGCAATGTAATAACTAATAATAATATTTTACTCAGAAAGATAAAAAAAAAACATGTTTACGAAGAAAGAGAAATTGTAACGAAGGCGAACACCGCTCATCTTTGGCGTAATTCTATTCCATAGTTTTTTTTATTGTTTTACAAAAAATTCTTGGTTCCGGACAAACTTACTGGCGGCTTAAAGCATTACTTTCTATACGCGAAGATATATGATACATCATATACCTTCTTTTCGATGGTGGAGGAATGTAATGTATTATAATTATATATATGTATATATATTTATATATTCGTGCAATAAAGCACAAATTATTGATCAGGCATTGCGAAATTCCCGACCTGGATTAACATGCATTTTGCAATTAATCCAGTGTCTTCGCAAAAAGCATTGACCTCTTGCAAACATAAATAACAAACGAAAGTATGCGCAATTCTGCTGATTCGTTCTGATCGCAAAATTGGGTCACGAAAGTGACGAAAGGTAAGTGCGCTCGAGAACCAAAAAGCGACGACGAGTTTGATTTTGGAGTTTGAACAGTGAGCGGTTTTCGGTCTTCAAAATAATAAATTGAATTAGATAAAAAAAAGAGAAATTAACCCAACAAAAATAAGAAAAGCGCAGTTTAATGATAGTAAATCGAACTTTGATATAAGGAAAATTTGTGAATTAAAAAGGTATTAATAATGAAGATTTGTTTCAATTATAATTCCTGACTCGTGAAAAAAAGATACCCTACACCAGTGTGAGTTGGTCACACTCTAACTAGTCAGTTTTGGAAAGTTTGAAGCAATTCAATCTATGTGGATATATTTACAATGAGGACGAATCCATACACCTTTGAGGTGGTTCAGTCTATATGGATGTACCAGCAATAGGCATGAATTTATGAAATAAGTTAGAGAAAACGAAAAAATTAGAAAGAAAAACTGACCACCTCAACCGAATCTACAACAGAAGAACCTCTGGGCGACTTCTAATTGCAAGCTATCAATTCCAGTATGTGGCGACTTCTACTTGCGAGTTACTAATTTCAGTATGTGGCTCGCTGAATAGATTGGGAAATGAAAATCTCAATCTCATATGTTGCTCGTTGAGTAGATTGGGAAATTATAGTTTCACATCTCTAAGGTACTCAAAAAACAGCGGGATATTTAACACTTTTTAAAAACTTTTAAAGCACTTCAAATGGTAGCGGGATATTAATAAAACAAATTTTCAAATTGTATTCAGTTGATTCAAAGGCACGTATGTGACTGGTCACCAATTGTTTAAACGGATGATGTGTGTAAGTAAAATTATACCATAATTATTTCCAGTTTACTATGATGGTTTTTAACGGGGAATGTGAAGAATGTGAGAATGTGAATGTCCATGTTTTGATATTTACAGTAGATGAATGTAAGAAATTTCTATTATATTTATGGGGAATGTGAGAATTTTTAGTGGAATGTGAGGTCATTTTAGACTATTTTGGAATGTGTGGTTTTGGTGAATGGTAAATTCAGATAATACGGTTTGCATGAATGGTAACTTAAAATCTCAGAAGATGTGGTGCGAAGGTTTTCTAGCCTGCTCGCGTGGGGCGCTGTTATGTAAGTCACTAGATTGCTGTATGATGTTGTCAAAGGTCGCTGTGGGGAGCCGTCAGAGGTCACTAGATTGCTGTTAGATGTCGTCAAAGGTCGCTCTGTTGATGTGGGGAACAGTCAGAGGTCGTCAAAGTCGTTGTGTTGATGATGATTCAATATGTGATGCTGTGTGTGATATGCTGTTTTGAGAATCTGCGTATCCATGGGAGACCTCCTGCAACTTATAGAATTCTTCGAGATGCTTGTGGAGAAATCGGCGAAATTGGCACAATGGAGATTGACGTGGATATTGACATGGATATTGATATAGATACGAAATGGAGAATGACGTGGATATTGATGTAGATCTCCCTTACAGAATTTTTCGAGATGCTTGTTAAAGCCTTAAAGATGCTTGTTAAGGCCATGAAGATGATGTGTGTTAAATCCATGAAGATGCTTGTTAAGGAGAAATGGCGAATGGGGTACTATGGAGATTGATGTAGATACGAACTGGAGAAGTGGCGTGGATGTTGATGTAGATATTGATGTAATCTCCTTTATCAATGATACGAATAGAGAAGTGGCGTGTATATTGATGTAGATCTCCCTTATCAGTGATACGATTGGGGAAAGTGGCACTATGTTTCAAACAATGTGTGTGTGGTAATATAATCTATTTTTATTTTTGTTTTTATTTTAATTTTTATGTATATGATGGAACAATTTAATTCATATTTTTATTTTTATATATGATGGAACAATTTGAATCATGTTGTTATGTATTTATGTATATGATGAAACAATTTAATTCATAATCTTTATTCTAAGTAATATCTATGCAATTTAATTCATATTCTTTATTCTAAATAATATCTATGCAATAGAAATCATGTTGATATTGTTTTATTTTAAATAATGATATTCTATGCAATGGAAATCATAGTACTCTATGTAATAGAAAACATGTTCTTGTAATATGATGGTTCGGTTGTTATGGCCCAATATGAGGAAGATTCTATTCTTCATGCAGCCAAGGGCGCATTTTAGAGAAATAATTAGCAATTACTAAACAGTAACCTCGCATGGTACTGTTCTGCAACTGCCGGTTATTTCGCTGATTAACTCAACAGCTGGCTACGATGAGCGCTTGGTGGAGCAATCGACGATTACGATAACAATTAACCTAGCATGGTAATTGTTATGTAAAGCGATTGTTTACTACTAAGCGACTCAGGTGCTGCAGCCGGTAGGAGAAACGACAAAGTTGTTGTCGTTTGTTTACATCCGCGTTGTGAGCAAAGAAAGCACTTCCGAATATCGGGGCATAAAAGACCCATGACTGGTCTAGCGAGTGCCGTTCTGTGTTCAGTCGCGTCGTTACTTTTGTTTAGAGTGTCAAGTTTCGGTTTAGATTGGGTATATTAAGATAGGTCAGTTTGTTTACGGTAAAATAAAGATTTACACGTTTAAAGTAATCCGAGCGTGTTTTAATTAAATAATTTTAGTTATCGTGGTTAGTTAATATTTTTTATTGATAATTGCTTTTGGGACACGACACGGTGAATGCTTCTTTTTATTTTTATTCATTGTTGATTTGTCGGATAGGTGGATGCCTCTTCTTTATTCATTGTTGATTTGTCGGAAAGGTGGATGCCTCTCCTTTATTTGCCAACCTGTGTCATCTCTTCTATGTGTGCGGATTGATGCTTCGTTGGGTTGGGTTTCAATATTGCATGAGTTTTGCTCATGGGATTATCCTATCTAGTCACTTGTATGTGCGTTAGCTTGATTGTACTCGTGTACTCCTGCTGGAGTTGAAGTATGATATAATCATGTTAGGTTGATTATTAGGTTGATTTCAGATCATGTGCTCATCCTATCTAGTTTGAAATTTTTGTTAGGTTGATTTTTGATCATGTTAGGTTGATTTTTGATCATGTGCTCGTCCTATCTAGCTTGAAATTTTTGTTAGGTTGATTTTTGGTCATGTGCTCATCCTTTCTAGTTTGAAATTTTTGTTAGGTTGATTTTTGATCATGCGCTCATCCTATCTTGTTGAATTTTTGCTCATGTGATCATCTGCTCAACCTGTCTAGTCAATTGTACTCGTATACTCATGTCGTGTGCTCATGTCGGAGTTGAATTTTTGCTCATATGCTCATCCTATCTAGTCAATTGTACTCATATACTCAAGTCGTGTGCTCATGACGGAGTTGAATTTTGCTCATGGGCTCATCCTATCTAGTCAATTGTAGTCGTATATTCATGTCGTGTGCTCATGTCGGAGCTGAAGTATGATTTGCTCATGTGTTCATCGTAGAGCTGATTCTTATTAGGTTGAATAGTTGTTAGGTTGAATATTTGATGAATTTTTGTTAGGTTGAATATTTGGTGAATTTTGCTGAATTTTTGATCATGTGCTATCCTATTTAGTCAATTGTACTCGTATACTCATGTCGGAGTTGAAGTATGATGTGCTCATGTCGGAGTTGAAGTGTGGTATGCTCATGTGATCATCGGCTAGGTTGAATTTTTGCTCATGTGTTAATCCTATCTAGTCGGAGTGGAAGTAAGAATTTTTGCTCATGTGCTAATCCCCTCTGGTCGGTGTTGAATATTTGTTGGTTGAATTTGCTCATATGCTAATCCTATCTAGTCTGGTCCTGTTGTATGGTTAGATGTATTTGTTTTTAACTAAATTGTTGGATGAATCCTCCCCCGCGTTGAACTTTAAGTTCAACCATTTCCACCGTTTCAGGTCTGAGGCTGAATTGAGAGTCTACATTGTTGGGTCGTGTTACTCTAGCTACCGGAATTGGTGGCAATGGTCGTCTTGCTGGGTGTTGTCTTGTGAGATGCTTCCAGAGGAGATAACTACAGATGATTAGAGTTATCAGCAGCCCAATTTATCCGATGGCAAACTGATGGGCATCTTGATGAGCGATAATCTTGGTGAAGTCTTCTGCAACACGTAGTTGTTGTAGTTTGTCCTTAAGCTCAATACTGTCACTGGAGAGAGATATTTTGATGTTCTGCGGGTTTATACCAGAGTTCTGCAATCTCAACTGGCCCTAAAAGTTCAGTTAAATTCTTGGTAGGGATAAACGATGTTCTTAATGTAGAAGGGTATAGGTTATGTGCTTGGATAGTAGTTGATTCATCTTTGATGGTGCAGCCATTGCTGATATTGAGTACTCCTGATCCTGATAGTGATTTTTGAACAACTGTGTTTCCGCATACAATGTTTATTGATGTTTCTTCCTTCATGATGTAGATCCCATGGTTCGAACTGACAAGTTGTATCCATCGGGGGGTGTATTGTAGGATTTGTTAATCTTGCAGGTAGGTAATGATGGAGAGTTTGTGAGAAATCCAATTTCACAGGCGCTGGTGTTAGCTTCCTTTCTGAATAGAGGATGATGCTGCTTCCATAGATGATTGAAGTGGCCAATTGTAGAACACATTGCCATTTCTTGTTCTGACAACGGATAGTATTGATCACGATGTAAATTGATTATGAGGAATTGAGATGACGGCTCGATGGTCACAAATGAGTCATTAACCAAAAGTGGAACCGGAACAATTCGTAGTAATTCGAATGGTTCGTAAGAAAGTAGTGGTAGTTTCACCCTGAAGATCAACTGTGTTTTTGCTACTCGCACTTCAACGGTCATGAGGCTGTAGAGTTCCAATAAATTACCTTGATTTGCTGGTAACTGCAAAGTTGGTGGTAGATTTTCCTTGAAAATAATAAATTGTTTTCGAAACTGCTTCGTTGTTAGTAGTGTGGGATTCATCTTTCCGTGGTGAGTGTCTATAATGACATCCAGCAACATTTTCTGCATTCGTTGATAGTTGGTGGTTGCTAAAATTAAACGCACTGCCAAAGCGTTGAACATTTCGAAGATTCTTTGTTCTTGAACTTCCTTGGTTATCCCTTTAAGTTGGAGAATGGTTCGATTTATATGCACTTCAAACTCTTGTAGTCGACCTTCCATTATCTCACTAGATTTTTTGATTACATTTACCGTTGAGTCCACTATAGAAGTTTGGTTTTTTAGTAATTCCAGTAGATGTTGCTGATTTCCTTCAAGATTATTTATTATTTGAGACATTTTCTCGGCATAAGTCGAATCCAATACTCCAAATAAGGAATGTGCAAGATTTCCAACAATATCTAATGGGGCCCTTCTATGTCTTGAGCTCGAGTCACGGGTGAGCAACGAATTGTTGTTTTCGAGTTCTGTTACTGTGTCAAAAAATTGAACAACTGTTTGTGTGCATGCTTTAGTATCGCTTGTTGAATCACAAATCTTTCTTAGATTGTTTATCCCATTTTTGATGTTTTCAAGCTCCTTCCAGTATGATTCCAAGTTGTAGTATATGATCAGTTTCCATTCGTTGGTCACGAGGTGAGTGGATCCCATGCTTTCAAAGTACATTCCTGGTTGAGTTTTGAAAGGAGATAACTGTATTGGACTGTTCGCTAATATTGGTACAATCAGGCATGTCAGAAGAACAAAATTTATAGGTGACATTTCACGTCGGGATTTTTTGCAGGAGTCCCATGTTGCGTTTCTCTCTCTTCTTCTCGCTTGTTGCCTGAAGGAAGAGTGCTCTGGATATTAGGATCTGCTGAAGGCTCCACTCCAGCGGAAATGTTTTGTTCTTGCTCTATAGGTAATGGAGCTAATTTATATATCGGCCGTTTTAATATTCCGGATGTTGTTTTGACATCAGCCACTCGAACCAAGCCATCTGGTCCCTTAATAGTGTTGACTATTCGTCCTAATTGCCAACTTAACGGAGGGAGATTGTCATCCTTTATCATGACCATAGTCCCTGGCTGCACGTTTTCGCAGCGCTGCTTCCATTTGTAGCGATGCTGCAACTCACATAAGTACTCCCTTGTCCATCGCTGCCAGAAGTAGTTTTTTAACTCTGATATTTGTTTCCAATTTTTGAGCAGAGTCGTCTTTGAAGAATGTGCATTGGGATCAACAGCACTTGTTAGTGGTTCGCCAATTAGAAAATGACCTGGTGTTAGCGCGCAAAGATCATTTGGATTGCTTGACATTGGTGTTATAGGCCTTGAGTTCAAAATTGCCTCAATCTCTGTCATTATTGTCGTTAATTCTTCAAAAGTCAGGGAAGCTGAAGCTACACTCTTTTTAAATAAATGCTTAGCTGACTGCACTGCAGCTTCCCATAGGCCACCGAAATGAGGAGCTCTTGGTAGGATAAAATGGAAGTCAATGCCTCTATTTGTGCAGAACTGTGTTATTTTTCCTTCAGCATTTTTGCTATACACTGCTTGTTGAATCTCCTTTAACTGGTTGCTGGCTCCCACGAAGTTAGTTGCATTGTTACAGTAAATATTTCTACAGTTACCTCGCCTACTCACAAATCGCTTCAGGGCTCCAACAAATGCATCGGTACTAAGATCGCTTACCACTTCGATATGGACTGCTTTGGTGGAAAAGCAACAAAATATGGCCACGTAACATTTTTGAGGTCTGTTACCTCTCAGCTTGAAATGAATGGAGAACGGTCCACAGAAGTCAATTCACACGTTGATAAATGGTCTTGACGGTTGAACTCTGTGAGCAGGAAGATTTCCCATAAACTGCCCAAAGAGTTTCGGCTTAAATTTGCAGCAACGGACGAAATTTTGAATTATTGACCTGGCAGCAGTTTTTCCTTTGATGGGCCAAAATTTTTGTCTTGTTATTGCCAGTAGTGCTTGTGCGCCTACGTGTGAGTTTGTTTCATGAATATGAGTCATTAATAATTTGGTTACGTGGTGACCATATGGTAGAAGAATCGGATGTTTAGCGTCGTAAGGCAATTCGGATTCTTGAAGCCTTCCTCCAACTCTTATAATTCCCGTTTCATCTAAGAATGGGCTCAGACTGCATAAGCTGCTGTTTGCATTAACGTGCTTACTTCCTTGAAGATGTGCTATGTCTTCTTCAAAACCTTGCTGTTGAACTTCCTTTAAGATCACCATTAATGCACCATCTAATTCTTGTACGCTAAGCTGATCGTTTTTACGTTCCTTCGGCAATTGACCGACGTTTTTAATAAATCTCAGGATGTATGCCAACGTTCTTTGTAAATATTTGAACGAATTTCTGTGATCAATACCTTCTAATATAGAAATCCTCCTTGTGATTGTTGATAGTACCACTTTTGCCTGTCTCTTTTCCAAGTCTGTCATCAAATTTGATGGTTTTAGCGGCCATGAGGATTGATGCCCATGTAGGAAGAGTGGCCCATACCACCATAGAGAATTGTTCTTTAGGCGCTCTGGCGTAGTTCCCCGTGAAGCAAGATCCGCAGGGTTGTGTTTTGATGGTACATGGAGCCACTGATCGGCAATGCTTACTTCTTGGATTGCAGCTATGCGATTCGCTACAAATGTGTAATGTGAAGAAGATGATGAATTTAGCCAGGCTAGCACAATTTCTGAATCAGACCAATAATAACAGGGTTGATTCCATTTCAAATCCTCCTTAACTCGATGCATTAAGTTGGCAGTTAACTTGGCAGCGCACAACTCTAATCTGGGTATTGTTATGTTTTTCTTTGGTGCTACTTTCGATTTGGTACATAGCAATCTCACTATTATAAGTCCATTCTGGAGAATAGATCGTATATATATTACAGCCCCTAATGCTTGTTCAGATGCATCTGAGAAAGCATATAATTGTATAGAGCACGGCACATTTCCTGAACTAACATGTCTTTGTATTTTTATGTCACTTAAGATGCCAAAACTCTGACGAAAGTTGATCCAGATAGAGCTATGTTCGTCTGGTAGTTTATCGTCCCAGCCAAGGTTAAGTGCCCACAATTATCGTAAGAATATCTTCATCTTTACAATAACCGGACTCATGAAACCAAGAGGGTCAAATAGATGAGCTATGTTTGACAAAACACTTCTCTTGGTAAGAGTTTGTGCATCTGTCCTTTGAGTTTTGATAGCAAACTCATCAGAACGTGGCAGCCATGTTATTCCCAAAGTCTTTACGTGGCAGTCATTATCGTCATGGAGTTCTAGCTGCGGTGCTCTGTCTTCTGAAGCCATATTTTCTAATAATGCCGTGTGGTTCGCGCACCACTTACGTAATTTGAATCCTCCAGATTGGAGAATCTGAGTTAATTGTTCTTGTGTTTCTATGGCTTCACTGAGACTGTTGCAACCAGTCATAACGTCGTCGACGTAAAAATCTTGAATGAGTGTTGCGGCTCCCAGAGGGCGTTGTTCTGCCATTTGGCCTGCCAGTCGTTGAAGACATTTCGTCGCCAAGTAGGGAGCCGTTCTTACACCGTAAGTAACCGTAGATAATTGATAACACTTCAACTGCTTGGATGGTTCATCTCTCCAAAGGATTAGTTGATATTTCCTGTCATCGTTGTCCAGTATTACTTGACGGTACATTTTTTCTATATCCGCTGTGAATACATACCGTGGTAGGCGAAATCGTAGTAATATGGAGAACAGCTCAGCTTGAATAGTGGGCCCAGTGTATAAGATGTCGTTCAATGAAACGTTCGATGACGTTTTCATTGATGCATCGAAAACTACCCGAAGCTTCGTGGTGGTGCTATCTGGATTAGTCACGCAGTGATGTGGAAGGAAGTAATATGGGCCTGAGATTTCTTTTAAACTGATCTCTTCCATATGCCCAAGATTCTTATATTCGTTATGGAAGTCAATGTACTGCGTCTTTATATAGGATTTCTAGTCAGATTTTGTTCTAACGAATAAAATCTATTAAGCGCGATGTCTTTCGACTCTCTTAGGTTTGTTGCTTCATTTGCGAAGGGCAGCCTTACCACAAAGCGACCTGTTTCGTCCCTTCTCACGTTTTGGTTGAAGTGTGATTCACACTTAATTTCTGAGGCCGACAAGGTTGGGTTAGTAGAGTCAACTTCTTCTTGTTTCCAAAACCGTTCAACTTGTTCATTTAGTTTGGCTTCTTGTTCTTCGGAGCAAATACCACACAAGACATTGGTAGCGGATGCGTTCGACGTTTTTCCACTGACTATCCAGCCTAATTTAGTGTTTTGCAAGATGGGAAGGCCATCTTCTAGTTTAATCTGTCCAGCTAGGAGTAGCTGGAAAAAGATGTCTGCTCCTATAAGCAGGTCGATTTTCCCTGGACGATTGAATCCCAGGTCTGCTAACTCAATGTTCCGTGGTATGGACCAGTTTGTGATATCACAAGACTGAGATGGTTGATATGTTGTTATTTCTGGCAGAACATGCGCTTCAATTCTGGTTGAGAAGCTACATGTTCTTGATCGCAGTTCTACATTGATCCTCTTGTTTGCCCTCTGTGGGCTTTGACCAATGCCTTGAATTTGCAATGGGTCAAATGTTTCTCTTAACGACAGTTTCTTCGCCAGCTGCTCTGTGATAAAATTCAATTGAGAGCCTGAATCTAGTATTGCCCTGCACTCCACTTCCAATCCCTCGTTGTTTCGTAACTTCACAATTACAGTACTTAACAAAACATAACTCCTTTGCGCCTTCGTTACTTGTGCAGCTAAAGTGGTTGGGTTTTGAGAAGATGAGCTGATTGGCGAAAGGTGTGAGTTCTGTTGACCCGTCGGTTGATACGGCCGGGTTGATTCTTGTGTCTTCTGTAGAACTCCTCCTCTTGTGCTGTATTGATTTTTAGCTTCTCTTTCAAGATGTAATAAGGTGTTATGTTTTGATGAACACATTTTACAACCTCTAAGAGAGCAATTCTTAGCGGAATGGCTCCCCTTCATGCAGTTTACACATAGATTATGTTTTCTAACTATGTCAAGCCTGCTTGATGGGCTCTTGGAAAGGAAGTTTTTGCAAGAATATAATGGGTGACTCTGCTTACAGATGATACACTTTCTGTTCATTGAGGTTGCCATGAATGCGGATGATTTCGACTGATTTGTAAGTTTCGGGCTATTTCTTACGTTGCATCAAGTTCGGCCTCCAAGAGCTTCTAGGGACTGAAATCGAGTTTCTAGAAATTTCAGGAAGTTCCCAATTGTGTCTAGTTCTCTTAGTGCTTCTAGTGATTGCTCGTATAAGCCATGCGTAGTTTTGTCTAATTTTTTGATTACTATATGTATTATCAAAGGATCCCAAGTTTCTGTGGGCAATTCTAAATTTTTCAGTCCATACAGACATTCATTGGTTGTGTCGTGCAGGCTCTTAATAGCTGCAGCTGATTCAGCTTGAATTGTTGGTTGGGACAGAAATCGACTTAATATCGCCGTAACAAGTAACCGCTTATTATTATATCGGTTATTCAGGATACCCCATGCATCGTGGTAATTCCCATTAGAAATTTGTAGATGTTGAATTAACGCCCTTGCTTCTCCGCTCAGATTGGTTTTTAGATAGAACATCTTCTGAGTGTTGCTTATAGTTTGGTTGTGTATTAGCTGGACATACAGATCACGGAACTGTGTCCACTGTAAATAGTTGCCATCAAATATGGGCAGAGAAATCTTTGGCAATTTAATCAAGCCTTCTTGTGGTCTTGAAGGTGCAGGCTGTTCGGTGGATTTTTCTTCAAGAATTGATACTTGCTGTTCGAGTGAAATGATAGTATCTTGCGTCCAGCTATCGAGGTCGTACAACAGATCTGATTTATAGCCCAGTAGCCCAGTAGATTGTCTTCATTGGCAATTTCCCAAATTTGTTGCTCATTTTCAACCATCTCTCTCTGATATTGTTTGAGTATGTCAATTTTTAGCTTGAAATATTGGCTTGGATGCTGTTGATCCTGCCTTGACTCAATATCTCTTATTTCGTGTGTTGTGAGCCTCATTAGGGCCTTTTGTTTGCGTATTAGCTTGCAAGCGACCACATCCATAGTTTTGTCTTAATATAGTTCCGAAATTAAGGAAGGTTTTCGTCCGTTGTTATTTTGTTTAACATTGTCATCGCTGTCGTCGTCGTCACTACCTTCCTCATCATCTAAGTTACCACTGTTTTCATCAGCCTGCTTATTGTTGCTGCTGGATGCAGCGCCTGCTGAGCTTGTCGCTCCATGATTACCTTCTGTAGTGGGAGCTGTGGACACGATCTTCGCTTGATGTTCCAATAATAAACTGTTTAGTGTAAGTAATTGTACTGTGAACTGATGAATATAATTTAAACTTGATCGACTGCTATCTGATAATCAATTCAATTTTTATTAATTTGATTCGCTTATTTATACAATAATTACTATACATAGGATGACAATAAAAGAAAAACAAATATAACAAAAATTTATGTCAATGAAACACAAATCACAAGATCAGCATAAATTTACTTCGTAGGCAAAGTCACCGACCGTAATTTCACTTGTACTTCCTTGCAATTGCTGACATAGAACTTTGGTGAATGTAAGAATTGCATAGCTAAGTGAAGGTAGAAATTGCATATTAAAGAATGAAATTACGGTCGTTGACTTATT
The DNA here is from genome assembly GCA_963930735.1 of Dioctria linearis. NCBI lineage: Eukaryota > Metazoa > Arthropoda > Insecta > Diptera > Asilidae > Dioctria > Dioctria linearis. The sequence continues at coordinate 50,727,810 of OZ005744.1, forward strand.
GATATTGTTCTTTAATAAGTTATGACTAACTATGGATTTTGTATCTCTATATTCTCCCGCCTCGCATTATCAAATCGGGGTACCTCCAAGATGATACCGAGTTGCTCTTCTGACCTGGACCCTGCTCGTCTTGGGGTTGGTTGAGGTAGGTTTAGTTGTGGCATCATGTTGTTTCGTCGCTTTTTCCACAAGAAATAGGACGCCACACTGATGATTATGATAGCTGCCAATGAATAGAATCCAACATAATGATGTATGTGGTGACGGTGAAGGTGAGGAATTCCCGCGATATACTGTTGTTGGGTTTTAATTGCCTTATGGAGCTCTTCAATATTATCAGCCTTGATCTCTTTAATTAGCAAGGCAATGGAAGTGTTGGTTGTATTTTGACTTGCCAAATATTCGCCAATGTGAGAAGAGATAATTTCTTGCTCCGGTATAAATGAGGAGTTCAAGGTTCCTGGTTGTTGATTGTTTGCACTTATGAATAATGTTGGATGCTTTATCATACAGGTAGGCTGTATTTGTATAATCCCACTTTCTTCAAGGATTATAGGGTGGATCGTTGTTCCACATATGATGTCGAAATGAGTTACTGCATCCATTATATAGATCCAGGTACTTGGTGTGTGTAGCTCATACCACATTTTCTTCAATGGTATACTTCGTAATTTACAGAAGGATGACAATTTTCCCTGGTGGTTAAGCAGTTCTATCTCACATCTGCTTTGATTCGATTGCGCACTGTATATAGGCTGTTTCAGATTGAAAATTAATTGGGCCTCTGATAATTGTATGCATTCCTTGATATCTTCCCCTTTTAATGGTGTAAAGCGGTCCTTATGGATGTTTACAGCCAGGTATTGTGTTGAGGGTTGAATGTGGATGAACTGATCTGCATGTTTCACAGGTATAGGCGTAAGTTTGAATAGCCGATATATTTCTGCATTGAGCAATGGAATTCGAACGTCAAATAATACATTCCTTTGCGTGATGCGCATCTTAACATGCATTGAATTATATATTGGCAGTAATGATTTCGAAGTTTCATCTCCTGGTACTCTAAGATGTTTTGGTAAGTGCTCTTTAATTATGCTTAGTTGTTCATGAAGCTGAATGGGTGTGAGCAGTAGTGTGTTGAGCCTTCCGTGTTTTGTGTCGGTTACTACAGCTAATAAGCTCCTTTGCATATGTTGAAAGTTTATCAGATTTAGGGTTACTAGTAATACTGCCGACGTAAAGGCTTGCGTAGTTTTTAAGACTTCGTCAGCTTTATTAAGTCCATTTGCAATTGTCTCTATATGATGTTCCAAGATAGTGATTTGATGATTTAACGTCTCACTATTCTTCTTTATGACATTAATTGTGTTTTCAGCAATGGATGTTTGATTCATTAGCAGTTCTTTCAATAGATCTTCATTTTCCTTGATGTTCTGAATTTGCTCTTCGTATCTTTCTGCAAACCCTTGATCAAGGATACCAAATAAACTGTTTGCGATTGAGCCCACTATTTCAAGAGGAGCTCGTTTGATTCTAAATCTTTCATTTTCATTTTGTTGTTGTAATATACTATTGATTTGAAAAGATTCACCATACTGATGTTGTAACTGTAAAATTATTGCGTTACATATTTCTTTTGGTATTGTTAGATGGGTGTTTTGTTGGCAGATTTCTGTAAGCCTTTGCACTGATTTTCTTATCCCTGTTAACTCCTTCCAATATGATGACAAGTCATAGTAAATGATAAGATTCCATTCGCTTGAATATAGCTGGATCTCTGATACGTCTTCAAAATAGATTCCTTCTTGTTCTTTAAACCTGGTTATACTATATGGTTTATCAGGTTGCTGGCCTATAACTAATATAGTGAGCAATGCCAATATCATGAAGGTTAGCCATGATTTACTCAGTGAGCTTGAGTTATGAGGTGGAATTGTATTTGGCTGTCGGGTGCGTTTAACATTTCTATTTTCATGTAGTGAGTTTGAGCACCTCCGCCTTTTGTTCGAGCTTTGAATGCAATGCGAATTAATTATTTTGCCCTCGGAGATAGGATTTGGAACCGTCTCTATCGTAGTAGTTTCTTCATTTGTTTGATGCAGGAGTCTCTTTGGATCAACCGATTCATTCATGTGATTGTCGATTATAGGAAGCAGCGACACTTTAGTGACTGGTCGTTTGATCCTTGATCCCTTTGTTTGGAGTGTTACTACTCTAGTTAGCTCATCGAGTCCAGGGTGCGTTTCTATCACTCGGCCAAGTGGCCATTTTGTTGGTGGAAGCTGTTCGTCTTTAATTAGTACCAGATTTCCAATTCGTAGGTTCGGTTGTCGTTGAGTCCATTTAGGACGTTGCTGTAGCCTTGAGAGGTATTCGGATGACCACTTTCTCCAGAAATCCTGATGCATCCGTCCTACCCGTTGCCACTTATCAAGAGCATTTGGATTATTTTCAAGATTATTTCTTTCAGGTACGGCAAGTAATGAAGAGCCAGTCAAGAAGTGACCTGGAGTAAGCACTTCCAAGCTTTCAGGATCTTCAGATATTGGGCACAGCGGTCGCGAATTTAAGCATGCTTCAATTTGAGTCATGAGTGTACACATTTCCTCATATGTCAGCCTGCTATCCCCGACTATACGGCGCATATGATGTTTCATAGCTTTGACACCCGCTTCCCATAAGCCACCAAAATGAGGGGAGGCTGGAGGAATGAAGTGCCATTGTGTGCCGATTTCTTGTAGTGCATTCTGCACGTCATCTTTATACGGCTTTTGTGTGTGTAATTTGCTAAGTATGTTATTAGCGCCAACGAAATTAGTTGCATTATCGCTGCACATATGAGCGATGTGTCCTCTTCTCGTGACAAATCGCTTGAAGGCAGCTATAAATGCCTGAGATGTGAGGTCGGTTACTACCTCCAAGTGAATCGCTTTTGTCGTTAAACAGACGAATATTGCCACATAGCCCTTGTGCGATTTGTTTCCTCTTCCTCTGGCCAGTAAAAGTTCGAATGGTCCAGCATAATCTACCCCCGACTGGCTGAAGGGTCGAGTAGAGATCACTCTTGCCTTAGGTAACATTCCCATCATTTGTTCGGTCATTTGAGCTTTGTTTCTATGACAGCTTATACATTGATGTATGAACCCTTTAACTGCTTTCAGGCCATTTAATATCCAGAATTGCTGTCTTGTGACTTCCAAAGTCAAGGTGTTTCCTCCATGTAAGGTAAGTTTATGCATTTTGTCCATCACTAGTGTTGTCAGCCGGCTTTTGTAGGGCAGTATAATAGGATGCTTGCGATCGTATGATAGTTCTGCTTGATGTAATCTTCCGCCTACTCGTAATATCCCCTTAGAGTCTATAAACGGTGATAGAGGAAGTAATCTGCTCTTCTTATTTAGTGGTTGTTCTATTGAACACTGGGATATTTCATCTTTAAAGACTTGCTGTTGGGTAGTCTTCACTAGTGGTACTAGTGCTTCTTCGATTTCATTTACTGTCAAGTACCCAGACGTACGGTTCGCCTTGCTTACCTTCATATTTTGCACAAACCTTTTAATGTATGCTGTTACTGTTTGTAATTTTCCTAATGTTGAAAATCTTTCGAGCAACTCTTGATACAAGTTTAGTTCTTGAAAATCATCTTTCTCATGTTCGGCTTTGGAATCATAACAAGAATGTGCCGTCAACACTTTCTTCTCTAGGTCAGTTGTCTCCTTTGGGTTTGATGGAAACGATATTTCCTTGGAGCTAAGCCAAGAAGGTCCATGCCACCAAAGAGTATGATCTTTGAGCAGTGATGGCGATATTCCTCTAGAGGCGATGTCGGCAGGGTTCTCGGATGATCGCACGTAAAACCATGTATTTCTGTCTGATAATCCATGTATTTGTGCAACTCGATTCCCCACAAATGTTTGCCACTTATGCGCATCTTCTTGTATCCATGACAGAACTATCATTGAATCTGTCCAGGCATAGCACCTTAAGTCATCGATTTCTAGACTTTTTCTAGTCTCGTTTATCAGTCTGGCGAGTAGTGTTGCTCCACATAATTCTAATCTTGGAATTGTCAGCTTTGTTTTCAGTGGGGCTACCTTAGTTTTGGCGGTTATTAAGTTTGTCTGAACATGCGATTTTCGTGTAATTCGCAGAAATATTACTGCACTGTAGCCCTTTTCTGACGCATCTGAAAACCCGTGAAGCTCGCAGCTAGTGTCTTTTCCTGTGAACCCTATCCATCGTGGAATCTCAATTTCTTCTAATTTTGGGAGTTCAGACTTTATTTGTAACCATCTAGTTAATAATGTACTTGATAATGGTTCATCCCAGGACGAGTTCTCTAGCCAAATATTCTGTAGAAGAATTTTGATTGACGTTACTACCGGCGATAGTAATCCAACAGGATCAAAGATTTTCGCCGCCTCGGATGCTACATTCCGCTTTGTTGTGGGGTTGTCGTACATGCTTATTGAAACGTGTATTTTGAAATTGTCGGTTATAGGGTTCCAGTGCACTCCAAGTGCCTTAATAGTCTGTTCTTTCTGGAAATCTATAAAGCGAGGTTGTTCTCGAAACTCATAGGGTATATCCTTAACAACCTTGAATTTATTGCTTGTCCACTTGCGAAGCTTGAAACCTCCGCCTTTTAGCATATTTATTAACTGCTGACAAGATTCTATTGCTTCATCCATGGAAGCGCCTCCTGAGACTACGTCGTCTACATAAGTATCGCTCAGTATGATTCTGGATGCGATAGGGTATTGTTTTTCTTCATCTTGTGCGAGTTGCTGCAGAGTGCGTATTGCGAAAAACGGTGCTGAGGCTGTGCCGTAAGTAACGGTCGTCAGCTTATATTCCTTGATAGGGTGATTTGGAGACTCTCGCCATAGAATACATTGATACTGCTGATCTCTCACATCCACTTTTATCTGGCGGTACATTTTTTCTATGTCCGCCGTGAATACTATTTTATGTTTTCTCCATCTTAATAGAATGGAGATTAGGCTTCCTTGCAGTTGAGGACCGGTCATCATGATATCATTTAGACATCTGGTGTTGTTTCTTTTGGCCGAAGCGTCGAAGACTACACGTAATTTGGTTGTTGTACTGTCTTGTTTGAAAATCGCATGGTGAGGTAAGTAGTATTTTATCTCACCATCATCTTCGGCTGGAACCATATGACTTAAGCGTTGGTATTCCTTCATAAAATCCTTATACATGGTTTCAAATACTTTGTCTTGGTTAAATTTTCGCTCCATTTGGAACAGTCGGGCAAGCGCTAGTTCTCTTGATCTGCTCAAATTGGCTTCTTTAGGATTTTTGTTTAAATGGAAGGCGAACGATATATCGACCACTCTCGTCCCGTCTGTGCGTTTGTTGGTAGTAACTTTCAAAAGCAATGTCTTCTGGTGTGGTAATAGTTTCGGCTGCCAGTTCTTCGCATTCCCAAAATCTCTGCAGCTCACTGGTTATATCTATTTCTGATACCATGCAAATAAGTTTATTCTCGTTGTTGCTGTTACTAATAGCTCCAGATAATATCCACCCCAGCTCTGTTTGTTGGGCAACGGGAGCATCTTCGGTTCCACGCAGAAGATTGCCTAGTATTACCTTCCCGAACACTTCTGCTCCTAATATGATGTCAATCCTTCCCGGCTTATGGAATGTTGGATCGGCCAAAACCAGGTTTTCGGTATGCGTCCAGTTAGTTGGAATGATTTTATTTGTAGGCAATTTTCTTGTGAGATTTTTTAATACGAGGGCTGTGTTTGTGAGAGAGAATGTTGATTTAAATCGTGGCGTTACTGTAATCTCTATACTGGATTTTGTGATTCCTGGACTCGAGCACCCAAGACCGGAAACTGTGGCTTCAATTTTTCTTCTAGGTAATCTTAATTGCTGAGCTGCATTCTCAGTAATGAACGTTGCTTGAGACCCTTGGTCAAGTAATGCCCTGAGTAGCACAGCATCTCCTGATTTTTTGATTACTTGTATGAGAGCGGTTGCCAGTGATACGTCATACCCTTTGATTTCTTGTCAAAGTGGGCTGCAACCGCTTCGTTTGGTGAGCTATCATCTCGAATTGCTTCCTTTTTTGGATAATTACTTTGTTGATAAGATGGTGCCTGCTGGTTTTGATAATGTAAAAGAGTGTGGTGCTTTTTCTGGCATAACTTGCAGGTGTACCGGCTTTTACATTGTAGTATATTGTGGCCTTTTACTAGGCAGTTCTGGCAAAGGTTTGCCTTTTTTACAGCTTTTAGTCGTTGTTGTACGCTTAGCTTACTAAATGTTTCGCAATGATATATTCTGTGATTTTCTCCACAGATAGCGCAATGCTTTGAAATCATTCCCAGGTATACTTTTGTATTTTTCCCATTTCTTTCGGGTTGTTTTGGTTTCGATCGCTCTACTGCTTCAAGACCTCGAAATCGATTTTCTAGGAATTCAAGAGATTTGCTTAGTTCTTGAACTTCTCTTGGTGTGGCCACTGATTGTTCATAAATTCGGTGAGTTTCTTTATCCAATTTTGTTATGATTATGTGTATGATCAATGGATCCCAATTTTTCGTATCTATGCCTAGATTTTTGATACCCTCTAGACATTCAATTGTCACGTCATGTAACTTCTTCAAGCCTTCCGATGATTCTTTGAACAGTGAAGGTTGTTTTAGAAGTATATTTAATTGCGCTGTCAAGAGAGTCCTCTTATTGTTATATCTTTTTTCAAGAATTTCCCAGGCCGTCTCAAAGTTTTCGTTTGTTATTTGTAGATGCTGTATGAGTTCACTTGGGTCACTTATGAGATTGCCTTTGAGATAGAATAATTTTTGAGCTCCAGACATCTTGTCATCTTTATAGATGAGTTCCATGAACAAATTTCTAAATGATTGCCACTTGATATAGTCACCGTTAAATGACGGAATATCGACTCTTGGCAACTTTATTTGTGTTCCCTTTGACTCGTTGGTGCTGATCGAATTTTTAGCTTGAAGATTTAATTTATTCAATACTTCTTGTAGTTGAATTGTGGTAGTTTGATAGGTATCCTCAATGCTTGAGAATATATCATTCTCCATATATTCGTGTTTTGTTCTACCCATCGACATGATCTCTCCATGGTTTCGGACAAGGTGCTCCCAATAGTCATTCACCAACTTGATTTTTTGCATACAGTAAGCTGCAGATACCTCTTGTTTAATCTCTTCTTTAATTGAAACCGATGCCTTTTGTAGAGTTTCTATAATGGCATATTGCTTCTTTATTACCTTCAGTTGATCTTGCAATACTTCAGTGATTTTCGCTCTTGACATTAAATCCGCCAAGGAATTTTCTAACATATCCTGTGTTTCTTCATACAATTTTTCCACGGTGTCATAAAAATTCTCTTTAAAGTATGGCTGTTCTGAATTAGTTTCACGGTATAGCTCCAGATCATCATTTCTTTTGTCAAAACTTTCCCATAGCTTGCTTATTTTAATCAAACGGGTTTCAAAATAATCCCTTGTTTTACGTACGTCAGAATCTTTGGTGTGGTTTGTTATAAATTTCTGAAGTTTTACAGCATCTGCCTTGTTTGCTTTAATTAACTGCTCCATAGTAGTATATATTCGTTGAATTTTCGAGTAGCTGATGTTGCTAGATTGAACGGACTTCTTCGCTTCTTGCCAATATTGCTTTAGGTATTAGGACTGGAAAAAATATTTATTATTAGTAAATAAATTGCCTGAGGACACTCAGTTCAACAGGAATTTCTGCGCTGAATAACAATAAACTGCAGACACTAAGTTCTGCAGAAATTTTGTACTGCTTTGAAGACACTAAGTTCAACAAAGCAAGCTCGAAGGACCAATAATTGTACTGTGAACTGATGAATATAATTTAAACTTGATCGACTGCTATCTGATAATCAATTCAATTTTTATTAATTTGATTCGCTTATTTATACAATAATTACTATACATATATACATAGGATGACAATAAAAGAAAAACAAATATAACAAAAATTTATGTCAATGAAACACAAATCACAAGATCAGCATAAATTTACTTCGTAGGCAAAGTCACCGACCGTAATTTCACTTGTACTTCCATGCAATTGCTGACATAGAACTTTGGTGAATGTAAGAATTGCATAGCTAAGTGAAGGTAGAAATTGCATATTAAAGAATGAAATTACGGTCGTTGACTTATTGATATTGTTCTTTAATAAGTTATGACTAACTATGGATTTTGTATCTCTACAGTAAGATACACCTGTTCTAGCTCTTTGAAGTACTCTTTCTTGAAGTAGTGTGAACTGGCAAGCCGCTCCTGGAATGGAGTGAGTTTTTTGTGGTTTGATTGAATTGCACGCCAGTATTTGTCTGATAACTGTATTCTCTTTGCGATGTAATCTTCAGTTTTACGGTCAAATGGATCTTTGCCGAAATTTATTAGTAGCTTTTCTAGTTTACTACCAATAGCATCATGTTCTTGCAGCATCCGTTCAACTTCTGCATCAGCCATGGTCAGAAACAGAATAAAACTTCTTGATTTTAGCCTTTGTAATGATCCTTTATGATGTGCAGCAGTAATAGGCTGCTGTTATAAATTCACCTTTGATGCTGATGTCTGTGGCCTTCCTCGCTATGGAAGCAGTGTAGTGCAATTCTCTGAATAGAGAATCCCGTCGGGGTCACCAAATGTTTTTTGTACCGCGACAAATCAAATGGCTTAATTGCCGCCCGATGTAGAAGAACGTTGCCTAAGTACAATACCTATGCAACCTTGTGATGTCACCCTAGTACAAAACTAGTGCGACGATTTGACGAGAACTGGGTAAAATATAAACACCTGCTTCGATAAAAGTAAAAACTGTACTATATTTTATTTTAAAAATTACATTTTTATAATAAAAAGATGCTTATTTGACATTTTCGTAAAACGCTAAAATCTAAGCAACGTGAAAATTTATTATTTCATAATTTCCCACACCTTAACATCGCAAAATATTTTTGTCGGATTCTAATTACATTGCAATACCTTTGACGGATTCTAATTTCATTGCCAGACGATTTTGTGGCGACAAGAATGTGGGAAATGTCTAGTCAACAAATTTTGCTGTAAGAGCTGTGAAATTTAGCAATTATGATGAATGTTATATACATACATTCATCTGTTTGTTTTTATGGAATATTGCTACTTTTATTTCTATTATCTACTAATTTATATGGTATGGTGATATTCAACAATTATGAATTGAAGGTATATCCTTTATCTTTTAAATAATCTGTCTACTCGATATATTAAACGTCGATCTAATTATTTTATATCGTTTATTGTCATGCCGATGATGACGATTTGTTTAAATTTCTACATTGACTGAAGCTTAAAAGCAGCTTATAGGAATCTAAAATGTTATGTTTTCAATTTTTATTCAAATTTTAAAAATAAAATAAAAGTTTTTGTATTTATATTAACCCATTTGTTGGGAAAAATTAATTTCAGTTATTTTGGCAAGCAAATATATGTATTAGGTACCTATTTAAAACTTTTGGCCAAAAATTTTATTACTTTGAGGGAAATAATGCATTAGATTTTCCCTTTCGAGGGAAAACATTAACCAAAAGTTAAAATACTATGTGACTATGGTTGCTTAGTATTCAAGCTTATATCTGCTCTCTGCTTACACGCAGTCCTATCTTCCACACAAATCTTATGTCACCTTAAGCAGAGCGTATCAATCAAGTTCGAAAACGTTATTGTTTAAAGGCAGTTATGTACTGTTTGCAAAAAAAAAAAGAATAATAAATTTCTGCAAATTAATATATTCTACCTACACGTCACAGTTACTGCTGTAAAAATTACCTTATTTCAGGCTGACTTTCAAATAACTATCTTAACAATTAATTAATAAAATTTAATCTTTTGTGGATAAAATTTAGGGCAACTTGTAACGCAGAGCTTCTCAGGCGACAGATCTACCTACATTCACTTGTATACCTGAATGTAGATTTATACTGCATCCGGCACCTCTTTGTTACAAAATCACAGCGGGATTAGCGTGGGTGGCTGCACAGCAAATATGCCGCTAGCGATCAGCCGGCTTGGGGTGGTTCTTGCCACCCACATCCCTTGATGCTTGTTAAGCTGTGCAAAATCGTCAACATAACTGATCAGACAGACGGACGGACAGAAAAAAATTCTAATACAGGCTTCCTTCTCATGGTGGAACCTGAAAGCCTAAAAAGAAGAAAATTGATTTTATTTATATGCTGCAAAAAGAAGGAGAATAGAAGACCTCAGCAACGCCGAACAAGTGCTAATTCACCCGGAGAGCTTACAACGCTGGCAAATGGACGATTGAGAGAGAGTGAGAGAGCTGAGAGGGGTCTCTGATGTTGTTGAGACCCCGGCTATGGGTAATGTTGGGCCCAATCGCCCCCATCCACCCTGGCTAAGTCTCCAAAGCCGTACCGAAATGCTCAGCATAATCTGTACGTGTTTTACATCAATTGCCGTGTATGTCTGGAAACGACCTCTCTCCTGTCCGCGATCATCCCCTTTATGGAACTACTCACTCCATCGCGCTGAATCCGTTACCAACCTGTAAACAAAAGAAGAAAGCAACTTGGAGAAGGGCGGCCAAAGGTGACCAAACTAAATCACCCAAAAGAAGAAGGAAGGCGTATCAAGGAACTCAAAATTTCATCAAGTCCAAATCAAAATAATTTATTTATTGCGGTTGTCTATGCATATTTATCGCTTATGAGGGAGGAAACCCGTTCACACAAAGATTCACACGGTATATATATAAAAACTAAAGGAAACAAGGTCTCCGGATAATCTCAATATAGATTAAAATCCCTACGACTAGCCCTAATAAGCGCTTTCCTATTATGTGACTTATCGAACCCTGTGATCGACGCCTAACCTAAGTTGTACACTAAATGAATTTAACACTGTAAAATTAAGAAAAAAAGAACACAAAGCAAATAATAATACTTAGAGAAAATTTGAACTAACCTTGTGGCCCGCTATGGAATTACATAACACCTGATTTACTCATATTCGGGATTTCCTCCTTTGACCTAAAGGGTTGGAGATTGGTTTTCCAAATATCTGCTAGCAGCTGCAGGACTATGTTGAAGTCTGAGTTGTAACGATGAGCTTGTCAGCCGACAGATATACCTACATTCACTTGTACCTGAATGTAGATACATACTGCATCCGACACCCCTTTGATACAAAATCATATCCAGGATATGTGTGGGTGGCTGCACAGCGAGTATGCCGCTAGCGATCAGCCGGCTTGGGGTGGTTGTTGCCACCTACATCCCTTCTATGCTTGTAAGGCTGTGCATAGAGAAGTAAAATGTTTGACCGGACAGACAGACGGACAATAAAAAAACACTTGAATGTGTGACTGCAGATGGACAGACGGACAATAAAAGAAAAGATCTAATGTAGGCTTCCTTCTCATGATGGAACCTGAAAACCTAAAAAGAAGAAAATTGATTTTATTTAATATGCTGCCAAAGAAGGAGAATAGAAGACCTCAGCAACGCCGAACAAGTGCTGATTCACCCGGAGAGCTTACAACGCTGGCCAATGGACGATTGAGAGAGAGTGAGAGAGCTGAGAGGGGTCCCTGATGTTATTGAGGCCCCGGCTTTGGGTAATGTTGGGCCCAATCGCCCCCATCCACCCTGGCTAAGCCTCCAAAGCCGTATCGAAATGCTTAGACACATTTGTTTCTACTTGGTGTGTGTCTGTTCAAGCTTCTCACAACATAACCTTGCCACCCCTCCCCTTCCCGTTGGGTTTTTCTTTTACGCGAACATAGCGACCTGATCAGCCAGCGGACGAATAGACGAAATCTGCAATAAAACGGGAAGAAAGAAAAAAAAATATACACGTAGATATGAGATTTCAAAACTTTATAATGAGGTATGGTTTTACGACGACTCCTGTTCACAAACTGTTTACAATCCAGAAAGAGACTTATCTCTGACCTGCATAGCTAATTTTTTTACACAGAAAAAAGATGACCACCTTGTGGCACACCCAAAAAAAACAAAACAGACTTCGTATGCTTTACCTACCTAATTTGCTCGAGCCCTAATCTGAGAAATCTTACATCTAAATCTTATCAACTTCACTATTAATGTTCCACAAAACGGACCAAAGTCACTATTTCTCTACCTCTTTCCTCTTCTTTTCCTTTCCCTATATATACATGTAATTTATTTCAAGTTTAAAAAAAACGGCCTCTAGTAACTATGAAACAAAACTAATATATGACCAGAAGGGTCCCGCATGCAACTTAACCTAAGACAATTGTGAAGGTTACCTTAATCTCATACTTGCACGAGCCGTAGTAAAACCCCTTCTTCTTCTCTGAGTGTCAATCAGGTGGAGCGTTCCGACAGGTAAATATTATAATGCACAACTGGACGAATTATTATCTCACCCGCCGAATCCGTGAGTTTCAATCTTTAAACCCCTGGATATCCTGCTGCTGGCGACGGTACTTCTAAGCATTTTCATAAATAGAGCACAATTTCACCTTTCTTTCTTGCAGACTGAATGCTGCCAAAAATGACACTGCGACAATCATGCATACATGTAAGTTACTGAATTCCTTTACAAAAACACTAATTTACATATTCATTTTTGCAGGCTAAATGCTGCTTAAACACCACTGCGGCAATTATGCACACAGGTAAATTAGTAAATTCATTATTAAAGCGCAATTTCACAATTCTTTCTTGCAGACTGAATGCTGCTTAAACTCCACTGCGGCAATTATGCACACAGGTAAATTAATAAATTCATTATTAAAGCACAAATTCGCATATGTTCTAACTTGCAGACTGAATGCTGCTGAAAATGACACCGCGGCAATTATGCACACAGGCAAATTAATAAATTCAGTATTAAAGCACAATTTTACAATTCTTTCTTGCAGACTGAATGCTGCAGAAAATGACACTGCGGCAATTATGCGCACAGGTAAGTTAATAAATTCTCATTAATATAGCACAATTTTACATTTCTCTCTTGCAGACTGAATACCGCTTAAAATCCACTGCGGCAATTATGCACACAGGTAAATTAATAAATTCATTATTAAAGCACAATTTCACAATTCTTTCTTGCAGACTGAATGCTGCTTAAACTCCACTGTGGCAATTATGCCCACAGGTAAATTAATAAATTCATTATTAAAGCACAATTTTACAATTCTTTCTTGCAGACTGAATACTGCTTAAACTCCACTGCTGCAATTATGCACACAGGTAAATTAATAAATTCATTATTAAAGCACAATTTTACAATTCTTTCTTGCAGACTGAATACTTCTTAAACTCAACTGCTGCAATTATGCACACAGGTAAATTAATAAATTCATTATTAAAGCACAATTTTACAATTCTTTCTTGCAGACTGAATGCTGCTGAAAATGACACTGCGGCAATTATGCGCACAGGTAAGTTAATAAATTCTCATTAATATAGCACAATTTTACATTTCTCTATTGCAGACTGAATACTGCTTAAAATCCACTGCGGCAATTATGCACACAGGTAAATTAATAAATTCATTATTAAAGCACAATTTCACAATTCTTTCTTGCAGACTGAATGCTGCTTAAACTCCACTGCGGCAATTATGCCCACAGGTAAATTAATAAATTCATTAATAAAGCACAATTTCACAATTCTTTCTTGCAGACTGAATGCTGCTTAAACTCCACTGCTGCAATTATGCACACAGGTAAATTAATAAATTCATTATTAAAGCACAATTTCACGATTCTTTCTTGCAGACTGAATGCTGCTTAAACTCCACTGCTGCAATTATGCACACAGGTAAATTAATAAATTCATTATTAAGGCACAATTTTACAATACTTTCTTGTAGACTGAATGCTGCTGAAAATGACACTGCGGCAATTATGCGCACAGGTAAGTTAATAAATTCTCATTAATATAGCACAATTTTACAATTCTTTCTTGCAGACTGAATACTGCTTAAACTCCACTGCTGCAATTATGCACACAGGTAAATCAATAAATTCAGTATTAAAGCACAATTTCACAATTCTTTCTTGCAGACTGAATGCTGCTAAAAATGACACTGAAAAGTTTGCCGTGACACTCCTCGACACAGCTAATTAGATTTTTCCTCGACACGACCACGAATTTCGCGATAAAATGAAAAAAACCCAAAAGTACTGATATCGTCGCGTATCGATGATTCAACTTCTCTCTTTTCCACCAAAAAAGAAAATCCCCATAAAAAACTTTTACTAGAACTCTAGCGCTAAACTCATTAGATCCGTGCGCAATCAGAACTTAAACCAGACTCCCAATCCCTCACGCAATCTCCCTACATTCTGCCGTTCTGTCTTTTCCACCGCACGACAGACGAGCGCCTTCGTGTACCACCGACTCTGTTCGTGTCTCTGGTGCCCACCGCTAGACGAACGTTTTTCACTTTTTGTGAGTTTTAGAGGCAAGTTAGCGCTGGTGCTATTGCCTGGGTACGGGTGTGTGTGTATTTTTTTTCGGTAGAAAGAATCTTTCGTTTTGGAGCAAAATTTTCTGGGATTTTTTTTGCATTTGTGGACCCGCTGCAATACATTACATGATGGTATCATGCGATGTATTACAGCTGGCCAATTGCCGTTTTCGTCGCTTTGATGTGGTTGACTAACGGTAAATGTTATCCGAAAAATTGTATTTTGTGCTCTTTTTGCGCATTTTAGAATTTTTGGACTGAAATTATTTTGCAGCTGTTGTTATTTCGTTTAGATCTGTACTTGTATGCGGGTGTGTATAAATATGGCTTTATCTTTGTAGGAATTTTCTAATATGAAGAAGTAGCATAGGGCTACTTCTTGAAAATAAATAAATTTTGATTTTCCGGAATTTTCTAATATGAAGAAGTAGCATAAGGCTACTTCTTGCAATTGAATGAAATTTTACTTTTCAGGAATGTTCTAATATGAAGAAGTAGCATAGGGCTACTTCTTGCAAATGAAAAAAAATTTTTACTTTTCAGGAATTTTCTAATATGAAGAAGTAGCATAAGGCTACTTCTTGCAAATGAATGAAATTTTACTTTTCAGGAATGTTCTAATATGAAGAAGTAGCATAGGGCTACTTCTTGCAAATGAATAAATTTTTACTTTTCAGGAATTTTCTAATATGAAGAAGTAGCATAGGGCTACTTCTTAAAAAAAATAAATAAATTTTGACTTTGTAGGAATTTTCTGATAGGAAGAAGTAGCATAGGGCTACTTCTTAAAAATAAATAAATTTGACTAAATTACATACTCTGGGAAATCATGGGGTTTTCTCTACAGACGTAGAGAAGCCAAACAAAAGTAGCGTAAGGGGGTATACGCTATAGCGTGGGGACGGCCCACCGAGAATATAGTCTCATGCCGGGCAAAACGAGGAAAGAAGAGAAAAGAGAGAAAAGAAAGAAAAAAAACATGAAGGTCGACTCGGGAGGTGAACTATGAATATTTTTGCAGCCGCGCCCAACGTGGGGACGACCCACAAGAGTCTCAAGCCGGGCTTTGACACGAGACATATGTCAGGATATGCACTAAAAGGAATAGATCCACCCACAACACGCCCAACGTGGGGACGACCCACAAGAGTCTCAAGCTGGGCATACACTAAACTAAACGTCCCAACTGCGCCATAATCCTAGCTCGCCTTGAACGAGGGTGGACCTATCAACAGATAGACTTCGTCTATCAACTCGACTCGCCCAATGAGCTGACCAGGAAGAAGTGCAGCGATCGGGTTATTACGTATGGAAATGTTCGGCTCGAACCTACGACTTCGTCGGTGAAACGCCGCTACTTAACGCTCTGTGATTTGCTGAATCCGGTCGCAGCACCCCGGAAATTCCCCCCAATCCCAAGAGAGGAAATTGTTTCGTGACAGATAGAATTCATCTATCAACTCACTCAGGATGATGGAAATAAATACCGCGAAATGCAGCAAGCGGGTTCAAGCTCTAAGGAAATTGAAGAAAGGACAGGAAAGTAAAACCCTTCAGATGAAGGCTAACCCAGAAGTGGTTAGTAGCAAAGGCTAAGACCATCTAAACTTGATAGTTTAGAGATAATACACTAAAAAAAACCTACGCTCCACAGAGACTTCAGCTACCCCAAACATCACTGGGAAACCTTTTGCTTGGAAGCAAATTGAAGAAAGACAGGAAAGAATAAAATCCTCATATCGAGGTTAATCCAGACGGAATTAGAGGTGAAACATCTACTCATTAAGGCAGAGATGGGTTCTACTAGGATCACTGTCATATAAAAAATTTTCGCTCGCCACCGCGGATTACGAAATAATGAAGAAGAGACAGGAAAGAATAAAATCCTCATATCGAGGCTAATCCAGAAGGGCTCTGTAAGCGGAATTCCTACCCTAGTTTCCTACGCGTAGGGTAACGTGTGGGTTGAGTTTGAAACATTATCGGACATGGGAGGGGATAACTGGTTGGACTACAAAAGGTGTATCACCCACCACTGATGGGGCAGTAGGAGGGCTATGTGATACCCTATAGTTTGAAAGTGAAGCTTGCCGGATGCCTTATTAGGGCTACCGAGAACTAAACAACTTTCATCAAGGCCTTATGTCCTGAGCATGGAAAATTCCGATGGAGAGACCCCTATCATTTTGCAGACGGTATGAAACACGCCCGATTCGCTCTGCAATGGTTGCTTTGATGAACTTAGGTGCTAATTTGGGCGCAAACCGATCGACTGCACTACTTTGTACAAAGTTCCGAACGTACACAGTCTGTCCAGGTACAAAAGCTTTTTCTCGGGTTCGCAAGTTGTAGCCTACGGCGTACTTTCTATACGCCTCCGTAAGATGGAACTTTACTTCGTCGCGCAAAAGCTGAAGCCTTTGGTTGACCGGTACACACTCGACGGCCCCGTCGGAGTCTGCACTTAGCTCTCGAAGTAGTTGGTATGACCCCCCTCGATGCTCTGTACCGACATAGGCGCGGATCGCTGCTAGGACTGATTGATTAACACGTTCTGATGCGTTTGACTGAGGGGAGTAAGCTGGTGAGAAAGTGTGTTTCACCCCGTAACGATCTAGCAGTTGAGCGAATATTTTTGCGACGAACTGACTACCATTGTCTGAATGTACCATTTCCGGAACCCCAAACACTAAGAAGACCTTCTTCTCCAGGAATTTGTCGATCCGCGAGGCTGTGGCCTCGGGCATTGCCTCCAGCAGCACGAACTTGGATAAGTGGTCCAGTATGATGAAGATGTATATATTAACATCTTGACTTCGCGGATAAGGACCTAGAAAATCACAGAAGATACGTTGCCAGGGCAGATCGGTATTGCATATCGCACCCAGAGGAGGTCTTAGAGACACATTGGACGGCTTAATCAGTTTACACATTTCGCAAGCGTTTATGAACTGTCGTACTTTTGAAGCCATGCTCGGCCAGTAATAATGACGACGTAATTTCTCTAAGGTTTTTGCGAAACCGAAATGTGCTGCCATAGGAGGACTATGCTCGGATTTAATCAACTCGTCGGTAAGACTATCAGGGACCCATAGCTTCCACTGACCCTGCTCCCCTGAGACGTTGTTATTTGGACATGAAAATGAAATATAGACTCTACCATCGCTAATTCGTAAGTTCCGAAACCCGCTTGGATTAGAAGTGATACGCTGGATCCTCTCCGCATACTTTTTCTCATGGAACGCAGGTGACTTCAAATCAAGCGAACGGACTTGTGCAGGATAAACTAACTCGTCCATGTGTTGTTCTGCGGCCTCGTCAGCAAATGACCTGGAAAGAGCATCAGCCACCACATTGTCCTTACCTTTACGATATTCAATGTGAAATTTGAAGTCCTGAAGTTTGAGGCTCCAACGAGCTAGCCTGCCACATAGATTCCGTTGGTCCATGAGCCATTTGAGGCTAACGTGATCAGTAATGACCGTAAACTCCAGTCCTTCCACATACGGCCTGAACCTTTTAATACTCAACACGGCGGCCAGACACTCTAACTCGGTTATACTGTAGTTGCGTTGAGCAGCGTTCAGCTTCTGAGACATGTAAGCGATGGGATGCTCATCCCCATCCACAGAACGTTGAAACAGGACGCTCCCAACCCCGGTAGTACTAGCGTCGCACTGAATGAGAAAAGGCTTGGAGAAGTCAGGATTTGCGAGCACGGGAGCGGTCATCAGATACTGTTTTAGCTGTTGGAATGCCAGTTCAGCGTGTTCATTCCACTCAAACTTGGTGTTTTTCTTTAGAAGATCCGTCAGAGGACTAGCGATGGTAGCAAAACGTGGAATGAACCACCTATACCAGCCACATACTCCGAGGAGGCTACCTATTTTCTTGACAGCCTTCTTGAGAGCCTTAGATGTTCGTCGAACGTGGAGGAAGTAATGAGTAAGTCGTTGAGATACACCGACACTCGGTCATGCAGTTGGTGAGGAATGACCTTGCACATCAGCTTGCACATCGTTTGCGGAGCGTTGCAGAGTCCAAACGGAAGCACCTTGAACTGGTATAGGGGTCTTCCCGGCACTGCGAAAGCAGTTTTATCTCTTGACCCCACAGCGAGAGGGATTTGCCAAAACGCATCTTTCAGGTCTATAGCAGAAATGAACTTTGTCTCCTGGAGTCTACTAAGGAGTCCATCTATAAGAGGTAAAGGAAAGGCATCTGGGACTGTAACGGAGTTTAATTTTCGGGCGTCCAGACAGAGGCTCTCCTCGATGACCCCTAACGACAACATTCGGTCGAGCTCTTCATATAAGGATTTCTGCTTCGCCAGACCAATGTCTATCTCATGCTCTACCAACGTGGTGAGACCCAAGCCTTGCTGGCTGAATGATGGAAAGGAGGTGATTACCTCCTGCAAACGTTGCGACTGATACTCCGGAAGATCGTGCTGTAGCGAACAAGAAGGTGAAGCTTTTGGCAAGGAATGAAGCTCACTCACCATGACAGGTCTTAAACCGAATGCTTTCCAAAAATCGATTCCCAGGTATAGGTGTTGCTGAAGGGAGGGAACTATGTGCAATCTCATCATACGCGTCTTCTCGCCATATCTTACGAGGACCCGTATGTGGCCCAGGACCTTTTGCTGCCGCCCATCAGCGGTTGAAACGGAAGACGGCATCGAGTGGAACGGAATCCCCATCCTGCCCAGAAAGCTCTCTGCTCCAGCCCCGAGCACACTCACATTAGCACCGCTATCCAGTAGACCTCGTATCTTTTGTCCCTGAATGTAGACATCGGCATAGGGACGGGGATCCCAAGGATCTTCTTCATCAGATACTACTGTTTCGGCAATGGCCGCCTTTATGGCTCGGCGCAAGCTGAGGTACCTATGTGTGCGTGGGACAATCCTGGAGGAAAAGGACCCCGAAACCGGTGGGAACTCGCTGCCACAAAATGGTGCATCCTCTATATCTGAGGTGAGGTTGAAGTATTATCCTCCGAGAAGGTGCAACTACAGATTTCTGAAGGACCGGACTCCGAGAAAGTGGTATGATAAGACGTGCTTTCTGTGCTGGAATTCTCTGTCTGAGTGGCAGAGCTAGACATGTTTACTTTAAGGCTGTTTAGAATTCAATCTGGGTTCGCGAGTTCTATGTTTTGGGAGCGCTGCAGCATCGCTGACAGCTCTACGCCGTGAAGTTAACGGTAGCGATCGGGCTCGGTGTTGGTAGCCGCTTCTTCTGTCGTGCGCCTGAATGTTTGGCTTGGAGTCAAACGACGCTGGCCACCTACAAAATTTTGACCCCTGCCTTGGTTTCCCGACAGGCAAGCTCTACATTTCGTTTTAATTACCCCCACTGCACCGCATCCATAGCAGAAGACTCTCTGTGGCCCTAGTGGACAGTTGACGTAGACATGACCTTCCGCCGAGCAATTCCAACATGTCACTCGAGATCTAGCGGGTCGGTGGATGTCTCTCTGAGCATTACTCGGGACGCCTCGCGGTGGAACTTCAATGGCATCTAACTGACTGGACAAGGTGTGATTCAGATACGGCGTATCTGAATAGATTTCATGCACTGCTCGTCGCGGTGTAACCGCCTGCGGCGAGCCTATATCGGACCATAATTTTTCAAATCGGTTACACAGGTCCCTCAAGTCTATCACGTTATCAGTCTGATAAATGAGTAACGCCTCCTGTAAAGCGGGTTTCATGTTACGTCGCAGTATTTCCACTAGCTCGGCTTCTGGAATCGGCTTGCTCATTTTGGACACTAAAGCGTGAACCGCTAGTCGAATATCACTGAAGGACTCGTTAACTCCCTGCCTCCTTGACTCAACTAGCTTGCGAATTTCGTAGTCAGTTTCCTGGCTGCGGAATTCGCGTAGGAGTGCTGAACGTAACTCTTGCCACGAGTGCGTATGCTGATTTCGTAAATATAACCAATACCAGTTGGCAGCTTTCCCGGTGACAAGTGTGGCACACAGTTCGGAGGCGGATACTTGTTCTAATATTGCCAGCAATTCTACCCGAAATATGAACTCTGTCACATCCAAACCGGAACTGCCATCAAAATTTAACTTCCAGCGGAAGACAGGACTGTGAGATACGCTATTACGGTCCCTCGCGGCTGGCTGTCGAGTATGAGTTGGAATGTTAAGCGGAGAAACAAACGGACCCGATAAAGGTGGTACACGAGACCCAGTATTACTTTGTCTCGGCAATGGAGGTACTCCCGTGGCTGGACCTCTATTCAAACTTTCCAACCGATCGTTGATCGATGGAATACGTGACCTTGCCGACATTGGGTCAGCAAACGTGTGTGGTATATCAGTGGGAGCTGCTTGAGCCCTCTGCTCTTCGAATATTGAAAAGTCCAGGTACGACTCGGCAGGCGAGTTAGGTCCCGGTAAGTTCACCGCAGCGCCTTCGGTAGTCAAAACTGTTTTCGGCTTAGCACCTGTCAGCGGCTTAACCCCTTGACTATCTGTGCTAATCACAGGAACTGAGAGCGTTGTGCCTCCAGCGCCCTCGGCGACGGACTCTGTCGTAGGCTGAGAAGCCTCGACACGGCTCAGGATATCCTCCAAGGTCTGGACATAAGCTTGCGCCTCAGACTGGACAGAAGGAGATGTATTACGCAGCCGCTGGGCTCTATAGAGTACATGGAGCACCTGGCTGGTATAACGCGAACGACCTTCGACGGTTCGGATGGGGTCCGAACTCAGGTCACGATTCAGAGCGTCGACTCGACTGATAATATATTCTAATTCGCGTGCTGGATTTATATGGGCGTGAGACTTGAAGGGTGCCCTACCGGATTCCAACTTCTCGGCCTCGTACATTTCCGTGAGCTTACGGCGAGCGTTAGCGTCAGCAGATCTAAGGTTGCGTACAACAAATTCGACCTCAAGCTCGTCCGGTGATAAGAAGGAGAAGTCCACCCTGGTATGAAACTCAATGACAAATAAACTAACAAAACAGAACCCGCGAAGTAATGCTCTGGGGTTGATATCAAAGGAGAATTTCTCGTGGATTATGCTGAATATATAAAAAAAACGCGTCTATAGTAGTGCCAAGAGTAGTTCAACCAGCGATTGCACCCAATACAACAGGGAAACAATGATGTACTTACGATAATTCACCTGAAAATTCCGCCAAGTATGGTAAACAGAAAAAACCCAAAAGGCGTTTAACGACTTGCGATGATACTGCGACCGGGAATTGTGCCAAATATCTACGTATATATAAGAAACCACAAAACCTTTATGATAAGGCCAAAGATGATGCCCAGAAAAATTTTGCCGAATGTATACATAAAAGGAAAGAGAAGAAGGAAAAAAAATGCGTTTGTACTAATGTCGCGATAATTCAGACGGAAATTGTGCAAAATAAAACTACAAAAAAAACGTGTCTATCCTAATGCGAGAGAATATTCACCTGGAACTGTGCCGGGTATGTATATATAAAAAAAACACCGAAGAAAAGGAATGTATAAGTGTGTTTATCCTAATGCTGAAGGTAATTCAGCCACAAAAAAAAATTGCGCCAGATATATGTATAAAAAAAACGTTTAATAATAATTTCAAAGAAAGTTGTGCCAAATATCCATATACATATAAGAAAATGCTTTTATACTATACGGTGATCATTTGTAAAGAGGGAGGTTGGGATGGCGGTTCGGCGAGGACAGTATGCCCGTTCAACACACACAAAAAAACTTGTTCTTCTCCAGCCCCGCTGGATTTAAAAGAAAACTCTCTCTCTCTCTCAACGCAGAATATTGCTCATCGAAGCCCTTCGGTTAGTCCATACTGTGATCTAACAATTGTAGAAAACAAAAATTGTGGAACCGGAGCCTGAAGGGCTGCCGTCCCATGTTAGGATGATCAGGACGAACACTAGGATAAAATATCAGAGAAGACGGACAACGTCCATCAACTTGGCAAGAGACTGAAGTCAACACATCGAAGGCAGAGGTGAGTTGTCAGCAAATCAGTGGCTGCCAGTACTCAGGCGAGAAGCAGTAGCCGGTGGTATGTATAAATAACTCGAGATAATTATCAAGAAGCAACGAAGATGGAAGCTCATGCCTGCCAATTGTGACAATACAAGCCTCAAACAGCCTTACAAAACCTAAAACTAAAATGGCTCACAGCCCGAAACAACATAGGAATTTAATTAAATACTGGCTTCTCCCTGGAACTAACAGAGGTCCGCGGAACTAATTTCAACAACGTATGCCTCGCATACAACGCTGACTGACCACCGCAAACCGAACAACTCACCCTTACACTAGGGAACGTCAAGAGGAATTATTGAATTTAATACTGATAAGGGAAGAAGGGTTTGAACAAAAAAAAAACCCTGGTGCGAAGTAGCACACTAAAACCGGTAAGCTGACCCCAATTCCCAGACAAAGACAGAAACAAAAGAAGAACGTCGTTCAACAACTTGCCAGGTTTGGATCAGCTGACCAGCTCGTCATGCAAGTAAAACTGACAAGTGATCGTCATCTCGGCGTCCACGAGCCGAAGCTTGGCTTTAAAAGTGGTACGCCTCGCGCACAAGACTCGCTTGTTGCCTAGAAGATGAGCACTTAAACCAGGAAACTGTTAAATTTAAGGTAGAAATTGACTTAGACTTGACCGAAGGCAGTTTACGATCGCACATACCGCCGGAACCATGGTCGAGTGACCCAGCCGCGATACAAAGGTCGGGCCTAACGAGAGCCAAAAGGGAGCAATCATGGAAGTAACGCACTCCACAGAAGCAAGAAGAGCTCTGCGTAGACCCAGCATCTTGTATCCGCCAGGCAAATCACTTGCGTCAGCTTTAAACATACTGAGGTCTTACAAAACAAAGAAAAGTTCTTATAGTGATAATAACACAAAAAAAAATCGAGAAAATAACATTGAAATAGCAATTACATTCTAGTCAAGAGAAGTTTGACTAAATGCGAAGAGAAAAAAAAACCCAAAGGTTGGGCGCCATTTATAACGACAAATGGGCGACCAGAAAAAAAAAATCATTAAAATTAGTAATTGCACTTTAGTGAAGAGAAGCTTGCCTAAAGCCAAAAAAAACCATTTGGGCGCCATTTGTAACGAAGAGCTTGTCAGCCGACAGATATACCTACATTCACTTGTACCTGAATGTAGATACATACTGCATCCGACACCCCTTTGTTACAAAATCATATCCAGGATATGTGTGGGTGGCTGCACAGCGAGTATGCCGCTAGCGATCAGCCGGCTTGGGGTGGTTCTTGCCACACACATCCCTTCTATGCTTGTAAGGCTGTGCATAGAGAAGTAAAATGTTTGACCGGACAGACAGACGGACAATAAAAAAACACTAGAATGTGTGACTGCAGACGGACAGATGGACAATAAAAGAAAAGATCTAATGTAGGCTTCCTTCTCATGATGGAACCTGAAAACCTAAAAAGAAAAAAATTGATTTTATTTAATATGCTGCCAAAAGAAGGAGAATAGAAGACCTCAGCAACGCCGAACAAGTGCTGATTCACCCGGAGAGCTTACAACGCTGGCCAATGGACGATTGAGAGAGAGTGAGAGAGCTGAGAGGGGTCCCCGATGTTATTGAGGCCCCGGCTTTGGGTAATGTTGGGCCCAATCGCCCCCATCCACCCTGGCTAAGCCTCCAAAGCCGTATCGAAATGCTTAGACCCATTTGTTTCTACTTGGTGTGTGTCTGTTCAAGCTTCTCACAACATAACCTTGCCACCCCTCCCCTCCCCGTTTGGTTTTTCTTTTACGCGAACATAGCGACCTGATCAGCCAGCGGACGAATAGACGAAATCTGCAATAAAACGGGAAGAAAGAAAAAAAATATACACGTAGATATGAGATTTCAAAACTTTATAATTAGGTATGGTTTTACGACGACTCCTGTTCACAAACTGTTTACAATCCAGAAAGAGACTTATCTCTGACCTGCATAGCTAATTTTTTTACACAGAAAAAAGATGACCACCTTGTGGCACACCCAAAAAAAAACAAAACAGACTTCGTATGCTTTACCTACCTAATTTGCTCGAGCCCTAATCTGAGAAATCTTACATCTAAATCTTATCAACTTCACTATTAATGTTCCACAAAACGCACCAAAGTCCATATTTCTATACCTCTTTCCTCTTCTTTTCCTTTCCGTATATATACATGTAATTTATTTCAAGTTTAAAAAAACGGCCTCTAGTAACTATGAAACAAAACTAGTATTTGACCAGAAGGGTCCCGCATGCAACTTAACCTAAGGCAATTGTGAAGGTTACCTCAATCTCATACTTGCACGAGCCGTAGTAAAACCCCTTCTCCTTCTCTGAGTGTCAATCAGGTGGAGCGTTCCGACAGGTAAATATTATAATGCACAACTGGACGAATTATTATCTCACCCGCCGAATCCGTGAGTTTCACTCTTTAAACCCCTGGATATCCTGCTGCTGGCGACGGTATTTCTAAGCATTTTCATTAATAGAGCACAATTTCACCTTTCTTTCTAGCAGACTGAATGCTGCCAAAAATGACACTGCGACAATCATGCATACATGTAAGTTACTGAATTCCTTTACAAAAACACTAATTTACATATTCATTTTTGCAGGCTAAATGCTGCTTAAACACCACTGCGGCAATTATGCACACAGGTAAATTAGTAAATTCATTTGCAATTTCACAATTCTTTCTTGCAGACTGAATGCTGCTTAAACTCCACTGTGGCAATTATGCACAAAGGTGGATGCTGGATGCTGCTGAAAATGACACTGCGACAATTATGCGCACAGGTAAGTTAATAAATTCTCATTAATATAGCACAATTTTACAATTCTTTCTTGCAGACTGAATACTGCTTAAACTCCACTGCTGCAATTATGCACACAGGTAAATTAATAAATTCATTATTAAAGCACAATTTCACGATTCTTTCTTGCAGACTGAATGCTGCTTAAACTCCACTGCTGCAATTATGCACACAGGTAAATTAATAAATTCATTATTAAAGCACAATTTTACAATTCTTTCTTGCAGACTGAATACTGCTTAAACTACACTGCTACAATTATGCACACAGGTAAATTAATAAATTCATTATTAAAGCACAATTTTACAATTCTTTCTTGCAGACTGAATGCTGCTGAAAATGACACTGCGGCAATTATGCGCACAGGTAAGTTAAGAAATTCTCATTAATATAGCACAATTTTACATTTCTCGCTTGCAGACTGAATACTGCTTAAACTCCACTGCGGCAATTATGCACACAGGTAAATTAATAAATTCATTATTAAAGCACAATTTCACAATTCTTTCTTGCAGACTGAATGTTGCTTAAACTCCACTGCGGCAATTATGCGCACAGGTAAATTAATAAATTGATTAATAAAGCACAATTTCGCAATTCTTTCTTGCAGACTGAATGCTGCTTAAACTCCACTGCTGCAATTATGCACACAGGTAAATTAATAAATTCATTATTAAAGCACAATTTCACGATTCTATCTTGCAGACTGAATGCTGCTTAAACTCCACTGCTGCAATTATGCACACATGTAAATTAATAAATTCATTATTAAAGCACAATTTTACAATTCTTTCTTGCAGACTGAATGCTGCTGAAAATGACACTGCGGCAATTATGCGCACAGGTAAGTTAATAAATTCTCATTAATATAGCACAAATTTACAATTCTTTCTTGCAGACTGAATACTGCTTAAACTCAACTGCTGCAATTATGCACATAGGTAAATTAATAAATTCAGTATTAAAGCACAATTTCACAATTCGTTCTTGCAGACTGAATGATGCTGAAAATGACACTCCTCGACACAGCTAATTAGATTTTTCCTCGACACAGCTAATTAGATTTTTCCTCGACACGACCACGAATTTCGCGATAAAATAAAAAAAACCCAAAAGTACTGATATCGTCGCGTATCGATGATTCAACTTCTCTCTTTTCCACCAAAAAGAAAATCCCCATAAAAAACTTTTACTAATACTCTAGCGCTAAACTCATTAGATCCGTGCGCAATCAGAACTTAAACCAGACTCCAAATCCCTCACGCAATCTCCCTACATTCCACTGTTCAGTCTTTTCCACCGCACGACAGACGAGCGCCTTCGTGTACCACCGACTCTGTTCGTGTCTCTGGTGCCCACCGCTAGACGAACGTTTTTCACTTTTTGTGAGTTTTGAAGGCAAGTTAGCGCTGGTGCTATTGCCTGGGTACGGGTGTGTGTGTATTTTTTTTCGGTAGAAAGAATATTTCGTTTTGGAGCAAAATTTTCTGGGATTTTTTTTTGCATTTGTGGACCCGCTGCAATACATTACATGATGGTATCATGCGATGTATTACAGCTAGGCCAATTGCCGTTTTCGTCGCTTTGATGTGGTTGACTAACGGTAAATGTTATCCGAAAAATTGTATTTTGTGCTCATTTTGCGCATTTTAGAATTTTTGGACTGAAATTATTTTGCAGCTGTTGTTATTTCGTTTAGATCTGTACTTGTATGCGGGTGTGTATAAATATGGCTTTATCTTTGTAGGAATTTTCTAATATGAAGAAGTAGCATAGGGCTACTTCTTGAAAATAAATAAATTTTGATTTTCCGGAATTTTCTAATATGAAGAAGTAGCATAAGGCTACTTCTTGCAAATGAATGAAATTTTACTTTTCAGGAATGTTCTAATAGGAAGAAGTAGCATAGGGCTACTTCTTGCAAATGAATAAATTTTTACTTTTCAGGAATTTTCTAATATGAAGAAGTAGCATAAGGCTACTTCTTGCAAATGAATGAAATTTTACTTTTCAGGAATGTTCTAATAGGAAGAAGTAGCATAGGGCTACTTCTTAAAAATAAATAAATTTGACTAAATTACATACTCTGGGAAATCATGGGGTTTTCTCTACAGACGTAGAGAAGCCAAACAAAAGTAGCGTAAGGGGGTATACGCTACAGAGTTCTCCCCCTCGCTTCCCTGCTCCTTCGGATATGTAAGAGCGAAATGTTTCGCCATAATTTCTGCCAGAGGGATACTTCCTCGCCGGTATAAATCCAACTTGCCGTCACGCAGAAAAAATTTTCAAAATGATCTTTGTTATATGCAAGGAAACTTTTCCACAAATTTTCTCTCAGGTTCGCCACTACTATGTTGTATAAGACTCACCGTCGCACAGGTAAATATTTCAAATAAGGCAAATTATATGTGCACAGCATTAATACTAGAATTTTCTTTCAGTTCACCAGTAGAATGATCTTTGGGAAAATCACTGTCGCACAGGTAAATATTCCATTTAATACAAATTATGAGTGCACAGCATTAACAAACCAAAATTTTCTTTTCAGTTCACCAATCGAAAGATCTACATGAAAATCACTGTCACAGGTAAATATTCTAATTAATACAAATTACGACTGCACAGAATGAATCAATCAAAATTTTCTTTTCAGTTCACTAATAGGAAGATCTACATAAAAATCACTGTCTCACAGGTAAATATTACAGTTATTACAAATTATGAGTGCACAGAATGAATAAACCAAAATTTATTTTTCAGTTCACCAATCGTAAGATCTACATGAAAATTGCTGTCGCAGGTAAATATTACAGTTATTACAAATTATGAGTGCACAGAATGAATCAATCAAAATTTTCTTTTCAGTTCACTAATAGGAAGATCTACAAAAAAAATCACTGTCACAGGTAAATATTCTAATTAATACAATTTACGAATGCGCAACATTAATTCTAAAATTTTCTTTCAGTTCACTATTAGAAAGATCTATATGAAAAAAACCTAAATGAAAATCACTGGCGCACAGGTAAATAATTCAATTAATAAATTTTCTTGAATGCGCAACCTTAATAACAACATTTTTCTTTCAGTTCACTATTAGAAAAATCCCTTCAAAAAAAATCACCGTCACAGGTAAATATTCTAATTTATACAATTTACGAATGCGCAACATTAATTCTAAAATTTTCTTTCAGTTCACTATTAGAAAGATCTATATGAAAAAAATCTAAATGAAAATCACTGGCGCACAGGTAAATAATTCAATTAATAAATTTTCTTGAATGCGCAACCTTAATAACAACATTTTTCTTTCAGTTCACTATTAGAAAAATCCCTGTAAAAAAAATCTAAATGAAAATCACTGGCGCACAGGTAAATAATTCAATGAATAAAATTTCTTGAATGCGCAACCTTAATAACAACATTTTCTTTCAGTTCACTATTAGAAAGATCTATGTGAAAAATCACTGGCACACAGGTAAATAATCTAATTAATATCATTTATGAATGTGCAACATTAATACTAAAATTTTCTTTCAGTTCACTATTAGAAAGATCTTTAGGAAAATCACGGTCGCACAGGTAAGTATTCTAATTAACACAATTTATGAATGTGCAACATTAATAACAAATTTTTTCTTTCAGTTCACTATGAGAAAGATCGTTAGGAAAAATCACTGTTGCACAGGTAAGTATTCTAATTAACGCAATTTATGAATGTGCAACATTAATAACAATTTTTTTCCTTCAGTTCACTATTAGAAAGATCTTTAGGAAAAATCACTGTTGCACAGGTAAATATTCTAATTAACACAATCTATGAATGCGCAACATTAATAACAAATTTTTTCTTTCAGTCCACTATTATAAAGATCTTAATAATAACATTTTCTTTCAGTTCACTATTAGAAAGATCCATGTGAAAAAAATCTAAATGAAAATCACTGGCGCATAGGTAAATAATTCAATTAATAACATTTATGAATGTGCAACATTAATACTAAAATTTTCTTTCAGTTCACTATTAGAAAGATCTTTAGGAAAATCATGGTCACACAGGTAGGTAATCCAATCAATAACATTCATGAATAAAAAAAATCACTGTCGCACAGGTAAGTAATCCAATTAATAAAACTTAAGAATGTGCAGCATTAACACCAAAATTTTCTTTCAGTTCGCTATTAGAAAGATCTTTAGAAAAAATCACTGTTGCACAGGTAAATATTCTAATTAACAAAATTCACGACCAGAATGAATAAACTAAAAATTTTTCCTTTCAGTTCACAAAAGCAAAAAACTCTAAAGACTGATTTTAAATAAAGAGGAATCGCGATTCAATTTTTCTGCGACCGTTCTCGTTCAAAGCCAAAAAAAAACTACTCGGCTACCAGCAGTCTCCCTACGTTCCATTGTTCTTCACTCAGCCACCGGCAAGCGAGCGCCTTTTTCTTCTCAGAATTTTTTTGTTCCTTTTTCAAGTCTGCTGCAACACATTGCAATGATGGCATCACGCGATCTGTTACAGCTAGACGAATTGCCGTTTTCGTCGCTTTGGTGTTGTTGACTAGCGGTAAGTTTTAAACGAAAAATTGTATTTTGTGCTCATTTTGCACATTTTATAATTTTTCAACTGAAAAATATTCTGCTGTTGTTGTTGTTTCTTTTAGATCTGGACTTGTATGCGGGTATGTATAAATATGTCTTTATCTTTTCAGGAATTTTTTTAATATGAAGAAGTAGCATAAGGCTACTTCTTGTAAATATATAGATTTTATCTTTTATTTTTCCAGGAATTTTTGTACTATGGAGAAGTAGCATAGGGCTTCCTCTTGAAACTATATAAATTTATCTTTAACTTTTCAGGAATTTTCTCATAGGGAGAAGTAGCATAGGGCTACTTCGCGGAAATAGTTAAATTTTATTAAATTCTATACCCTGGGAAATCATGGGGTTTTTCTCTACAGACGTAGAGAAGCCAAACAAAGTAGCGTAAGGGGGTATACGCTACAGCGTGGGGACGACCCACCGAGAATAGAGTCTCATGCCGCGCAAAACGGGGAAGGGAGAGAAAAGAGAGAAAAAAAACAAGAAGGTCGACTCGGGAGGTGAACTATGAATAATATTTTTGCAGCCGCGCCCAACGTGGGAGTCTCAACCCGGGTTTTGACATAAGACATATGTCAGGATATGCACTAAAAGGGAATAGATCCACCCACAACGCGCCCAACGTGGGGACAACCCACTAGAGTCTCAAGCCGGGCGTACACTATACCCTGGGTTATTGAGAAATCGGATCCCCTCGGCGGCCCTGATCCCAGTTCGTCTTGGACGAGGGAGGACTCATCTACCGATAGACGTCGTCTACCAACTCGCCTCGCCCAATGAACCTGACCAGGAAGAGGTGCAGCGATTGATTTATTGGGTACAGGAATGTTCGGCTCGAGATTACGACTTCGTCGGTGAAATGCCGAATCCAGTCGCAACACCCCTGTTACGTACCTTCGTGTGACTCTGGCAGGGGCTTTATCGAAAACACTTTTCTTTTAATAAACTTTTTTTTTTAATAAACTCGATTTATCTTTCCTTAAAAACATGATTCAATTTTCTTTTTACAACAATTGATTTATTTTTTCTTTTTACAACAATTGATTTATTTTTCGTTACAACAATGGATTTATTTTTGGTTACAACAATTGATTTATTTTTCGTTACAACAATTGATTTATTTTTCGTTACTTTTTTACACTCGACCGCAAACCACCGTTTTTTCTTAACCACCCCGGTCGTAGAAGATTTTGAAAAAAATCAACTCCGATCTTTTTTTCACGAACCGCCGTTTTTAGTCTAAAATCCGACTCTTTTTCTAATCACAATTTTTTCTGCTTAACCGCCGCGTGGCAAATTTAAATCACAAGTCTTTTTCTAATCAAAATTTTTTCTGCTTCCGCCGCGTAGAAAATTTAAATCATAACTCGGCTCTTGATCACTTTCGTCGCGATGAAGAGTCCTCGTTCAGGGTAGAAAATGCATAGTTGCATTTTTACCCTGAGAAACTTTTTCATTTTTTCTGGACTTGATTAAACAAGTCCAGAATATTTTTCGTTGGACGGAAGTTTGAAATTTGATGCTTTTATAAACATCAGCCGCTCTTCTTATCGCGAAAGCTTTTTTGTATGTATGTACGTTTGTACATACATATTGCAATTTTCACGACAAATTGTACTGAAGGTACGATTTGTCTTTTATTTTATTTTTCAAATTAAATTAATGGCAAATTTTGCTGAAGGCAATAAAGGAAGGAAAGGGAATAATTTTGTTTCAACTCTATGGAATGTGAGGGAAATTGCTGACGCAATTTTCTTCACTGATTAAATAGATAAGCTAACCATGTTTTAAGCATGGTTAGCTTATGTGAATTTTAGTGATTTGTAATTTTTTAATATTTTTTAAATTTTAGGGTTTTTTATGTGAATTTTAGGAACCGATTCGCTTTCTTCAAATGTTTTTGAAGGTAAGCTAATCATGTTCCAACATGTATGTATGCCTGTAAAATTATCACCTTTTATGCTTTTTTCAGGGTATAATTTACGTACATAACAATCCTTCCCCCTGAGAAAAAGAGAATTATTCTTTGAAGAGGAATAATTCTCAGGAGAAGTTGTCGTTGTACTAATTTGTATTATTTTATTCCCCCCTTTTTTTTGTTATATGCAAATTACTTTTGATTTGAATTTTTTTTTTCAGAATTTGTTTTGCTTTTAGGTCTGGTTAGGTTGGTACTAATTTGGTTCAGTCGGGTCTCGGTCGAGGTTTACAACATTTTTTATTTTTATAAAATTTTGGTTGTTTTCAAAAAAAAAAAAATTCTTTTATGTTTTATGGGGTCAGAGTGTAATATATAAAAAATAAAGATTAAAACGATTAATTTTACATATAATAAAAATATATCTAGTAACTAGGTAATTCTTTCATTTATCGTAAATATATCGATTAAGTTAGATTCTTCAATAAAAAATGCTTCGATATTATTATACTACAACGCTTTTTCAATATTATTATATTTATATAATTTTTTTTTTTATAATTAATTTTAGTGTAATTTATGTCTGTTACTGTGTGTAAGTGTAGATGTGTTTGTTTGTGTGTGTGCGTATGTGTGTGTGTGTATTTTTCTCTTTTATATTTTGCGCCTTTTTTCTGCTTAATTACCTAGATATTCGTTCAATTATTATAAAATTATACTTGAAATTATTTCTAACTTGTTTTTATCATTTTATTTGTTTGTTTTGTTTTAGGAGTAAAAGAAATAATTCCTTAAGTTTTCTCATCTTATTTATTGCTGTTGTTCTAGTCGTTGTTGTTAGTTTTGTTTTCATTTTTTCTCCATCCAAATTATCGAAAATACACAGTCGAATTAAATCGAGGATTCGAATCTTGTTAAATATTTTCAATTATTTCTTGTTTACCAGACTTTCAAACTTTGTATATCGAAATAATTTTTTTTTTTTGATGAGCATAAATACACAGAAATCAAATATATTCTTTGCATTATTGTTGTTTTGAATGATTTAAATCGATTTGTGTATAATAATCGATGATTTTGTGGTTGTTTTTCAAAAAAAAATGTTTATATTTAGCCTAAGAACTGATTATCTTATGTAGTTATGTAGTTACGCACTTATTTTTTTTTTGTATTGTTACTCTAATACTAGTTATTATTATTATTGTTTATCTTATATTTTGTTACTATTAGTAACCAGTAAACTTCTTTTTTTTACTTATTAATTTGTTATTTAGTTCTTTCCTTTTTCAAAGTCATGTTTTCTCTAATTTTTTCTTTTTATCTATTTGTGAATTTCATACCTTTCATTTTATTTTTACTCCATGCATTTTTGGCTACTTTATCCTTAATCATTTGTTTACTTTTATTTAATTTAAAATTACTTCTATTCTATTTTTCTTTACATATAGTTATTTATTTTAACTTATTTTGTTATGTAATTATTATACCATTTTTTTTCTGACACTTTAGGTCTGTTTTATGTCTACTACAAATCGTTTTTTGTTAGTTATTCATATGTTTTGTACATGTGACCAGGTTTTCCTTTGTCTATAAAATTTACTTTGATAGAGTGACCAATGTTGACAGTGTCAGTTTCACATTTCTAAACGATTTGGACTGATTTTGTTTTGGAGAGGCTTCTGGCTCGCCTTAAGCTGGGTTGGGGAGCAGGAGTTCGCTCTTCTAAAGGAATTCCCTCTGATAAAACTTCGGGGTTACCTGGTGGTTGATTCCTCTGTTGTCTCATCTTGATGACAACAGGGTTAAGATATTTTACTGCCACAGCGATCATTATGGCCAGAACTAGTAGGCTGGTAAATGATAGAGAAGTTGTGGACAGGATATGGGAGTTTTTACTTGATATCTTTTTTTGGTATTTATTTATTTTATTTTGGATTTCTTCCAGCGAAATGGGTGTCAGTATAAATTGATTTATGGATATCGTCTCCCGTTAAGATTTCCATTGGAACTTGGTTTTGGATTTGGGGCTCTGGTAAAATGTCAGCCAGACTCAAATTCAATAATGGACTGATTAAGTTTTTGGGAATTGTTTGGGTTTAATTATTTTCAGCACGTGTTACTTTGACCTTCGTATTTAAGCACTTTGTCACCTATTTGAACTTGACAAGGTTGCGTTATCTCTAATATACCTTGTCCTTCCAGTTTCGAGATTACAAAAGTGATCTGGACATGTGATGTGTAGCACCGTGGAGGTAATAAATGAAAATTAGCCACGCATTTGGCTTGCTTAATTTGATCAGCATGTCTTTTTGTGGGATTTGTACTCTGGTCTTGCATTTGGGCACTTCACTTAGAGGGTTGTATAGCAATTTAATGGCATATTCGTTGGACGCTGCCGCTTTGATTATAGGCGTGTTCAGCCGGCCTACATACGTGTGTTCTTCCAAATTACATGTTATTTTCTTGAACATTTTCATGTCATCGCCTTTTAATAAGAGAAATTCCTGAGTTTTTGCGCTATTGGCTATGTATGAATAACCAGGGCTGGAATTAATGAGTAATTTGCTGACAAGATAGCACTGAATCTGTTGTAGCCTCATTTTTGGCAGGTTAAAAATTGGGAGAGTAATTCTCACCATCATTTACTCTGCACAAGGAGTGACTGAGCTCCTGCTGTCTGATATAGAACAGATAGACAATTTTGGTCATTTGGGCAATTCGAGGCCGTCTTGCGGTATATTTCCAACAGATTTTTGGGAGACATTAGGAGTGGATGAATATGATTGGTTTTACTAGCCATTATTATATCCAGGAGGGCTTGTTGTCGATATTCAACTTCGATGATTTGGAGCAATAAGCTTGATATAATCTCTTGTCTTAGTTGCCTCCTAGTTAAATCATCGGCCACATGGTGGAGATCGTTTATCTGGTGTGCTATTTTTTTGTTGTCTGTCTATTAACATTGCCAGCGGTTTTTGAATCTTTTCCAAGGTAGTTTTTACCACACTGATTTGTTGTTTCTCTAGCTCGGCTAGGGCTTGTGTATTCGATTCAAGTTCTTCTAACCTGCTGTAAATTTCTTTTTCGTTATTGCTGTCCATAGTGCCAAACAAATAGTGAATGGCATTGCCTATTCCATCAAATAGCGATCTGGCCTTGCGTTTTCCTGGTACTAGTTCCCTTATAGTTTCCGTGCGCTTTCGTATGCTGTCTATTATAGCGTGTATGTGTAGTTGCTGCACGTTACACAGGTCTTCTGGGTTTGTTATATTTATGCAGAGTTTATGCACTAAGTGCTCTGCATATTCTAGTAGCTTCATCTGGGTATCTAACTCATCTCGGTGAGGACATTCCAGGTGTCATGATATACCATGAGATTTCCAGGTCCTCGAAAAATATAACCGAGCCATTTAGCGGGGTAATTACATAAGGTTTGTCAGCAATTGCTCAAGTTGTGTACTGGATGAAGAGGGCAACTATGATAAATTTTAGCGCCATTTCTGTGGACAATTCAGAAGAAGAAAACAATCCTTTAAGTTTATTTGTACTTGCATTGTGCCGTTTTAAGCTGGGCAGTGGAGTGACTCCACCGCAAATGTTTATGGGGAGGTATTGAAATGAGGATTAATGGACGCTGTAGTAGGAATTTCAAGTCAACCTGGATCATTTTTGTTCAACATGCTCTTACTCGAAATATGGTTTTAAACGATTATTATGTACCGTTACGATGCGTTTGCCAATTTTTATGGTGGTATTCACATCAGTTGGTATTGCGATTACCTGATAAAGTCCTACCCAGATTTGAGAAAGCTTATGTTTTCTACTTTCATTCTTGATGAGGACCTTGTCTCCGACATGGAAGTTAGGGGCCGTTACTGTCCTATCGTAGTTCCCCCTTTGAGCACTGTTTACTTGCCAATAAGTTTTTTCTTGCCGTGGCATATGATTTTTGGAGCTTATACTTCAATATGTGATAGTAGCTCTCATGATTGTAAACGGGTTCGGGATCCCGTTTTAAATTTAATGGGACATCCGCTGTGAAGCCGTATAGGCAGTCCATTGGGGTAAGTTTAGTACGCTCGTGTACACTATTGTTGTACACGAATGCAGCGGTTCGTAGGTATCGGTCCCATGTTTTGGGATTTTCATCTACGATTGCTCGCAGGTATTCTATCAAAGGTCTATGTGCACGCTCTAGTGCTCCATTAGACTGTGGGTGGTATGCTGAAGTCTGTAACTTCTTTACCTTTAGAAGCTTACATACTCTTTTGAATAATTCATTCAGGAAATTTGTTCCCTGATCGGTGAGTATTCTTTTGGGTATGCGATAGCGCGTAATGATTTCATCAAAGAAAACCTGCGCTACTGTGACTGCTTCTGCATTAAGGTATTGCATACCAGTCGAGAAATTTTGTAAAATTAGATTGGAAGGTCAAGATATATTTGTTACCTGATGTGGTCTCTTCTAATGGACCTACAATATCGAGGTAAACTTTGTCGAACGGTTGCTCTGCGATGTCCGTGATAACCATTGTCATTTTATATTGTGGAGATGCTTTCATCGTCTGGCACTTTGGCATTTTAAATGTATTTCTTAATATCGCTAAGCATGTGTCTCCACCAATACTTGCGTCTTATGCGTTTGTAAGTTTTTATGACACCTTGATGGCCACCAAATGGAGAATCGTGATAATCATTTAAGATTGTTCGGATTTCCGTAGGGCTCGTGATAACTTCGGGTGTCTGGCCAGTACTTACTTTTGCTCAAGCGATGCTGGGTTTAGTTTTTCCTCCTCCGTATGTTGAATTGCGGTTTGGTCCGCTTTCGTGTGCTCTTCTGTCTCCACACTGGAGCTATTTAATGTCTCTTGAGCCTTTTGCTTCTGAGCTCGAGTCACGACGAAACAATGAGCGGATTTCTTTTTCTTTTTATTATTTGTGGAATCGTCTTCCTCCATATCTGAGTCCATCGTGTGGTGGACTAGGGCTTCTACCGTTAGGTATTGCCTAAACTGTCTTCCTTTAATGCTTGAGGGATGCGACTTAGTGCATCTGCATTAGTGTTATACTTCCCTGGTTTATATTCGATGTTGTAATCGAATTCAGATAATTTGTGGTGAAATTTCACCAAACTGGAAGTAGGGTCTTTCACATTGAGGACACCTTTGAGAGGTTTATAGTCAGTATAGACCGTGAATTTCCGGCCTTGAAGATAGCACCTGAAATTCTTGGTAGCCCAGACAATAGCCAATAACTCTTTCTCTATAGTAGAGTAATTTCTCTCGGCTTTGTTTAGTGTGCGGCTTGCATAGGCAATGGGCTGGTCCTTTCCGACTTCTCCTTGAGAAAGTACAGCTCCTAGAGCCTCGTTACTTGCGCCGTAGTAAGATTAAAAGATTTCGAAAAATCGGTGTAAATTAAAAGTGGTGGAGAAATTAAAGCATTTTTTATGCTTTGAAATGCTTGTTGGCATTTCTCTGTCCAAGTGAATTTTACATCCTTTCGGAGTAAATTTGTGATTGGACGTACAATTTTGGAGAAGTCTGGAATGAATTTCCTGTAGTAATTGGCAAGTCCTAAAAATGACTGAACTTGCCTTGCTGTTTTTGGAACAGGAAATGTTTGGGCGCAGGCCGTCTTACTTGGGTCTGGTAGGGCTCCTTCTCTAGAACATTTATGTCCTGGGTAAACAACTTCTCTTCTTAGAAACTGGCACTTTTCTGGCTGCAGTTTCAAGTTGTTCTCTCTCAACTTGTCGAAGACTTTTCTCAACTTTTCGTTGTGGTCGTTTAAATTTTTACCATAGATGACGATGTCATCTAGGTAAACAAAACATTCGAGGCCCTTCGTAGGCCTGCTAAGACGAAAATCATTAGGCGTTGAAATGTGGCGGGGCTCCTTTGAGCCCGAATGGCATACGCTTGAACTCGTAGTGCCCATAGCTTGTGCTAAAAGCAGTTTTATGTCGATCTTTTTTGTCGACAAGAACTTGGTGATAGCCGTTGGCCAAATCGAGTGTGGTAAAATACCTTGCGTGACCTAGTTGGTCGAGAATATCCTCGATTCGGGGTAGCGGGGAATGCGTCTCCAATTGTCTTTTCGTTTAATTTACGAAAATCAACAACGACGCGCCACCTTTTTTCACCGTCAGGTCCCGCTTTCTTGGGGACAACCAGTAGAAGTGAATTCCAAGGGCTTTTACTAGACTGGACTATCGCCCTGTCTAGCATTTCTTTCAGCTGCTCGTTAATTACTTTCCGCTGTGTTTCAGGTAAGCGGAACATTTTTTTATTGATTGGTGCTTGATCTTCCACCAATGGAATATTATGCGTTATCGTATTTGTATAGGTGAGTTTGTCACCTTTGAGGAAGAAGATATCGTTATACTCTTCGCAGAGTTGCGATATCGAATTTTTTCTTCCGCGGTCAAATTAGGGTCTAGGCTGAGTTCTTGCTCTAGCCTAGAAATACGCGGGTATTGTTTTGGGTCGTCCGGAATCTCATAGTCCGGGTATAGATATCGTACATGTTGTAATATTGCCGTTTTGTCGGCTGAACCTTGGTTTGACTTACTCTTCCTTTTAGGTTTTTGCCCTGTGATTCCTTTCGAGGCTTTATTTCGTTGTTCTTAGTAATTTGCAGGGTATTTGCTTCCTGCTTTGTTGATGGCTGAGTTTGGTACACCTGTGTGGTCTTTGCCTTAGGTTGTGTGATATACTCATGCGCGTCAATGCTATTGCTTTTTGACCATGTAGCATTCTGTGTGCTGTGTGACGGTGGAGTAATATGTACCTTTAATATAGGCTTTAGCGACTAGCTACCGTTCTCATATGGCCGTTGTTTGTTTAATAGTGATTTATGCCTCGGGATTTGGATGGAAGGGCTATATGCACCTTTTTAGCAGGCTTTAGACACTCAGTTCCGTCTCTTGTAGTGTTTGATATTGCCTCTAAATTTGGTAGTGGAAGGTGCGTTCTTTTGTGGTCTTTTGTGTGCATTAATGGGACTATGGTGTAGTCGTTTATTGGAAATAGCTGTAAATTTAAGCTATGTATGACTACTTGATGACTGTTAGCGTTGAGAATACTAACCAGCACTAATTCTTCTGCAGATGACAGAAAACTGTTTGCCAGAAGACTCCATCGCTTATCTCTTGTGATAAACAGAGCATTTCTTCTTTAGTTTGTAACGGGACTGGGGCAACAATTTGAGAGCGCGCAGGTATGCAGATTGGTTCCTTAAAGGTAACCAATTGCTGCCTGATTTCGTCGGTCTCTTGTTCGCCAAGACAGCTTTTCTCGCATTCATTGAGCTCTTTTGGAGCTTGGCAGCCAGCTCTTCTTGTTTGAGAAGCCTTGAAGACACTGCAGGTGGATAGTTCAGCCTGTTTAGACTCTACCTCTTCTGCAAGTGTTCTTACTTCGACTGCTTTTTCAGAATGTAGCTTGTCCGTTTCAAATATCAATGGCAAAGCAAATTCCTCGGGATTACATAGTCTCCGTGCGAGGAAACCTTAGTGCCTTATTAGGACCCTCAACGTTACAGTTTTTTGCTAGGAAATCATTTCCTAGAAGTCCATCATCGGAAAGGCCAGGCAAGTTCTTTACGACTTGAAACTTGCAGGTAATTTGATTTTGAAAACGAAATTTCCCTGGCAATTTCCCAGGGTCTTTCCGGGTACCAAATGGGGTCTGAAGTGTGCATGCCTCATTGTGGTTAATTTCTTTGAGATCTATTAATGACCTTTTCTTTATTATACTTACCTCAGCGCCTGTGTCTACTACTAGTTTAGTTTGGCCGTTCAGGCCTATGTCTAAGGGAAGTTTTACTGTAGCGACACTGGAATCGGGCTGCTGAGGGGACCCTATTTTATTAAATAGGAGTTTTATAGTCGAGCCGGGGAGTTTTGGGTCGACCGTACGTCGTTTCCCTGACTCCGGGCCTCCCATTTACGTTTTTGCTGGCAGTTATTTACTGCATGTCCAGAACGACCACAAAATTCTCACTTTTTACGCACGTTATATACTGTTGAGTTGTTAGTGGGGTTTTGCGGCTCTCTAGGACGTTGGTTTGGTGGTCCACTATTGTTGTGTGGTCTCTGGAAACTATTGTTGTTTCTTCTGCAGTCACGGACGTCATGGTTATACATTTTACAGTTCACACAATAAGGCGTGTTTTTCCTTTTAAGGCAATCGGCATATGTATGGCCTCTTAATTACAAAAACTACAACTGATTTTATTTAAATAGGTATTTTATTATTTACATTATAAATTATATTTGGCGATGTTGGTTCCTGTTTAATAAATGCTGTGCCGGCCTGTGTGAACTGTGACGTTGGTATGTGACTGCTTGGGTTAATGGGCATATTGTTTTGCCGGGGATCCTGGGAGTAGGATATGATGCCAGGATTATATACGCTTTGATTTACTAGAGTACTATTTTGAGTTAAATATGCGTTATTTGGTACACTTGTATAGGCATAATTTGGCAATGTATTCTGCATCATATTTGTTTGGAATTGTCCTGGAGGTTGCAGGAATATAGCACTTTGCTGGAGACGCTCCATGTCAAGTGCTCTTTGTACGAGGTCATCCACCGTGCCCGTCTGGCCTGCCGCATAGATTCCGTTGGTCTATGAGCCATTTGAGGCTAGCGTGGTCAGTAATGACCGTGAACTCCTGTCCTTCCACATACGGCCTGAACCTCTTTATACTCAATACGGCGGCCAGACACTCTAACTCGGTTATGCTGTAGTTGCGTTGAGCAACGTTCAGCTTCTGTGACATGTAAGCGATGGGATGCTCATCCCCATCCACAGAACGCTGAAACAAGACGCTTCCAACCCCTGTAGTGGTAGCGTCGGACTGAATGAAAAAGGGCTTGGAGAAGTCCGGATTCGCGAGCACTGGAGCGGTCATCAGACACTGTTTTAACTGTTGGAATGCCAGTTCAGCTTGTTCGTACCACTCGAACTTGATGTTTTTCTTTAGAAGGTCCGTCAGAGGACTAGTGATGGTAGCGAAATGTGGAATGAACCACCTATACCAGCCGCATACTCCGAGGAAGCTACGTAATTTCTTGACTGTTGTTGGCCATGGCAAGCTCTGAATAGCAGTGACCTTTTCGAGATCGGCCCGCAAGCACCTATCCCCAACTACAAAAGTCAAGATATCTGACCCCTCTCATACAAAACTTACTTTTCTCCACGTTGATCGTCAGGCCGGCAGCGCGAAGCAACGACGCGACTTCCGCCAGAAGCCTTACGTGTTCGTCAAACGTGGAGGAAGTAATGAGTTAGTCGTCAAGGTACACCGACACTCGGTCATGCAGTTGGTGAGGGATGACCTTGCACATCGTCTGCGGAGCATTGCAAAGTCCAAACGGAAGCACCTTGAACTGGTATAGGGGTCTTCCCGGCACTGCGAAAGCCGTTTTGTCTCTTGATCCCACAGCGAGAGGGATCTGCCAGAACGCATCCTTTAAATCTATGGCAGAGATGAACTTTGTCTCCTGAAGTCTACTGAGGAGTCTGTCTATAAGCGGCAACGGAAAGGCATCTGGGACTGTTACGGAGTTCAATTTTCGGGCGTCCAGACAGAGGCGCACTTTACCGTTAGCCTTCTTAACCAAGGTGACTGGTGACGACCACAAACTTTGGCTCTCCTCAATGACCCCTAGCGACAGCATTCGGTTGAGCTCATCATATAGGGATTTCTGCACTGCCGGAGACACTGAGTAGAAACGCTGCTTAATGGGTTTCGCCAGACCAATGTCTATTTCATGTTCTACCAACGTGGTGAGACCCAAGCCTTGCTGGCTGAATGATGGAAAGGAGGTGATCACCTCCTGCAAACGTTGCGAATCGTATTCTGACAGATCGTGCTGTTGCGAACAAGAAGTTGAGGCTCTTGGCAAGGAATGCAGCTCACTTACCATAACAGTCCAAAAATCGATTCCCAGGTACAGGTGTTGCTGAAGAGAGGGAACTATGTGCAGTCCTCATCATACACGTCCTTTTCGCCATATTTTACGAGGACCCGTATGTGCCCCAGGACATTTTGCTGCCGCCCATCAGCGGTCGAAACTGAAGACGGCATAGAGTGGAACGAAATCCCCATCTTGCTCAGGAAACTCTCTGCTCCAGCCCCGAGCACTCTCACATTTGCACCGCTATCCAATAAACCTCGTATCTTTCGTCCCTGAATGTAGACATCGGCATAGGGACGAGGATCCCAAGGATCCTCTTCATCAGATACTACTGTTTCGGCAATGGCAGCCTTTATGACTCTACGCAGGCT
This sequence comes from Dioctria linearis, assembly GCA_963930735.1. Taxonomy (NCBI): domain Eukaryota; kingdom Metazoa; phylum Arthropoda; class Insecta; order Diptera; family Asilidae; genus Dioctria; species Dioctria linearis. Next base: position 50,769,970 of record OZ005744.1, read on the forward strand.
GAAGGTACCTATGTGTGCGTGGCACAGTCCTGGAGGAAATGGACCCCGAAGCCGATGGGAATTCGCTGACACAAAACGGTGCATCCTCTATATCCGAGGTGGAGATTGACCAGCTTTCATCCGAGAAGGTGCAGCTACATCTTTCTGAGGGACATAGTTCCGAGTAGGTGGTAAAATTTGGCGTACTTGCGTGCTGGGATTCTCTGTCTGAGTGGAAGAGTTAGACATGTTTACTTTAAGACTGTTAACAGGTTTAGAAGTCAATCTGGGTTCGCGAGTTTAATGTTTTGGGAGCGCTGCAGCATCGCTGACAGCTCTACGCCGTGGAGGTAACGGTAACGGTCGGGCTCGGTGCTGGTAGCCGCTTCTTCTGTCATGCGCCTGAAGGTTTGGCTTGGAGTCAAACGGCGCTGACCACATACAAAATGTTGACCCCTGCCTTGGTTTCCCGACAAGCAAGCTCTACATTTCGTTTTAATTACCCCCACTGCACCGCATCCAAAGCAGAAGACCCTCTGTGGCCCTAGTGGACAGTTGACGTAGACATGACCCTCCGCCGAGCAATTCCAACATGTCTCTCGAGATCTAGCGGGTCGGTGAATGTCTCTCAGAGCATTAATTTGAACGCCTCGCGGTGGAGCTTCAATGGCGTCTATTCGATTGGACACAGTGTGAATCAAAAACGATGTATCTGAATAGATTTCATGCACTGCTCGTCGCGGTGCGACTGCTCGCGGAGAGCCTATATCGGACCATAATTTTTTAAATCGGTTACACAGGTCCCTCAAATCTAGCACGTTATCAGTCTGATAAAGAGTAACGCCTCCTGTAAGGGCAGGTTTCATGTTACGTCGCAGTATTTCCACCAGCTCTGCTTCTGGGATCGGTATGCTCATTTTGGAAACTAACGCGTGAACCGCTAATCGAAAATCACTGAGGGACTCGTTCACTCCTTTCCTCCTTGACTCAACTAGCCTGCGAATTTCGTAGTCAGTTTCCTGGCTGCGGAATTCGCGTAGGAGTGCTGAACGTACTCTTGCCACGAGTGCGTATGCTGTATCGTATACCCCTTTACGCTACTTTTGCTTGCTTCTCTACGTCTGTAGAGAAAACCCCACGATTTCCCAGAGTATATAATTTAATAAAATTTATATATTTCCAAGAAGTAGCCCTATGCTAATTCTTCATCCGTACCAAATTTCCTGGAAGAATAAAAGATAAAATTTATATATTTTCAAGAAGTAGCCCTATGCTACTTCTTCATATTACAAAATTCCTGAAAAGATAAAATTTATATATTTTCAAGAAGTAGCCCTATGCTACTTCTTCATATTAGAAAATTCTTGAAAAGATAAAGTTTATATATTTTTCAAGAAGTAGCCCTATGCTACTTCTCCATAGTACAAAAATACCTGGAAAAATAAAAGATAAAATCTATATATTTACAAGAAGTAGCCCTATGCTACTTCTTCATATTAAAAACATTCCTGAAAAGATAAAGACATATTTATACATATCCGCATACAAGTCCAGATCTAAAAAAAAAACAACCACAACAGCAGAATATTTTTCAGTCGAAAAATTATAAAATGTGCAAAATGAGCACAAAATACAATTTTCGTTTAAAACTTACCGCTAGTCAACCACATCAAAGCGACGAAAACGGCAATTCGCCTAGCTGTAACAGATCGCGTGATGCCATCATGCAATGTGTTGCAGCAGACTTGAAAAAAGAACAAAAAAATTCTGAGAAGAAAAAGGCGCTCGCTTGCCGGTGGCTGAATGAAGAACGATGGAACGTAGGGGGACTGCTGGTAGCCGAGTAGTTTTTTTTTGGCTTTGAACGAGAACGGTCGCAGAAAAATTGAATCGCGATTCCTCTTTATTTAAAATCAGTCTATAGAGTTTTTTTTGCTTTTGTGAACTGAAAGGAAAAATTTTAGTTTATTCATTCTGGTCGTGAATTTTGTTAATTAGAATATTTACCTGTGCAACAGTGATTTTTTCTAAAGATCTTTCTAATAGCGAACTGAAAGAAAATTTTGGTGTTAATGCTGCACATTCTTAAGTTTTATTAATTGGATTACTTACCTGTGCGACAGTGATTTTTTTTTTATTCATGAATGTTATTGATTGGATTACCTACCTGTGCGACCGTGATTTTCCTAAAGATCTTTCTAATAGTGAACTGAATGAAAATTTTAGTATTAATGTTGCACATTCATAAGTGATATTAATTAGATTATTTACCTGTGTGCCAGTGATTTCTCATATAGATCTTTCTAATAGTGAACTGAAAGAAGAAATTTGTTATTAATGTTGCGCATTCAAGAAATTTTATTCATTGAATTATTTACCTGTGCGCCAGTGATTTTCATTTAGATTTTTTTCACATGGATCTTTCTAATTTTGAACTGAAAGAAAAATGTTGTTATTAAGGTTGCGCATTCAAGAAATTTTATTAATTGAATTATTTACCTGTGCGCCAGTGATTTTTATTTAGATTTTTTTTCATATAGATCTGTCTAATAGTGAACTGAAAAGAAAATGTTGATTGATTCATTCTGTGCAGTCGTAATTTGTATTAATTAGAATATTTACCTGCGACAGTGATTTTCATGTAGATCTTTCGTGTGGTGAACTGAAAAGAAAATTTTGGTTTGTTAATGCTGTGCACTCATAATTTGAATTAAATGGAATATTTACCTGTGCGACAGTGATTTTCCTAAAGATCCTTGTATTGGTGAACTGAAAGAAAATTCTAGTATTAATGCTGTTCACATATAATTTGCCTTATTGGAAATATTTACCTGTGCGACGGTGAGTCTTATAGTAGTGGCGAACTTGAGAGAAAATTTGGGGAAAAGTTTCCATGCACGTAACAAAGATCATTTTGAAAAAATTTTCTGCATGACGGCAAGTTGGATTTATACCAGCGAGGAAGTATCCCTCTGGCAGAAGTTACGGCAAAACATTTCGCTCTTACATATCCGAAGGAGCAGGGAAGCGAGGAGGTGAACTCAGACTTCAACAATGTCCTGAAGCAGCTTGCAGATAGTCGGAAAACCAATGTCCAACCCTTTTGGTAAAGGAGGAAACCCCGAACATGAGTAAATCAGGTGTTATGTAAGTCCATAGCGGGCCACAAGGTTAGTTCAAATTTTCTCTAAGTATTATTATTTGCTTTGTGTTCTTTTGTTCTTAATTTTACAGTGTTAAAATCATTTAGTGTACAACTAAGTTTAGGCGTCGATTACAGGGCTCGATAAGTCACATAATAGGAAAGCGCTTATTAGGGCTAGTTGTAAGGATTTTAATCTAGATTTAGATTAACCGGAGACCTTGTTTCCTTTAGTTTTTATATATATACCGTGTGAATCTTTGTGTGATCGGGTTTCCTCCGTCATAAGCGATAAATATGCATAGACAACCGCAATAAATAAATTATTTTGATTTGGACTTGATGAAATTTTGAGTTCCTTGATACGCCTTCCTTCTTCTTTTGGGTGATTTAGTTTGGTCACCTTTGGCCGCCCTTCTCCAAGTTGCTTTCTTCTTTTGTTTACAGGATGGTAACGGATTCAGCGCGATGGAGTGAGTAGTTCCATAAAGGGGATGGTCGCGGACAGGAGGGAGGTCGTTTCCACACACACACGGCAATAGATGTAAAACACGTACAGATTGGGCTGAGCATTTCGATACGGCTTTGGAGGCTTAGCCAGGGTGGATGGGGGCGATTGGGCCCAACATTACCCGTAGCCGGGGTCTCAACAACATCAGAGACCCCTCTCAGCTCTCTCACTCTCTCCCAATCGTCCATTTGCCAGCGTTGTAAGCTCTCCGGGTGAATTAATACTTGTTCGGCGTTGCTGAGGTCTTCTATTCTCCTTCTTTTTGCGGCATATAAATAAAATCAATTTTCTTCTTTTTAGGCTTTCAGGTTCCACCATGAGATGGAAACCTGCATTAGATCTTTTTTTTCTGTCCGTCCGTCTGTCTGATCAGTCATGTTGACGATTTTGCACAGCTTAACAAGCATCAAGGGATGTGGGTGGCAAGAACCACCCCAAGCCGGCTGATCGCTAGGGGCATGTTTGCTGTGCAGCCACCCACGCTAATCCCGCGATGATTTTGTAACAAAGAGGTTTCGGATGCAGTATGTATCTACATCCAGGTACAAGTGGATGTAGGTAGATCTGTCGGCTGACAAGCTTTTCGTTACAAATGGCGCCCAAACGGTTTTCTTTTGCTTTAATATCAAGTTTGTTTTTTGCTGTATCACTGGTCGCCAATTTGCGTTACAAATGGCGCCCATCTTTAGGTTTTTTTTTCGTTTCGGTCTCTAGTCAGGCTTCACTTGGCTAAAGTAGAAGTACCATTTCGCATTTAATTTTTGGTTTTGCTGGTCGCCCATTTGTGTTAAAAATGGCGCCCAATCGGTTTTCTTTTGCTTTAATATAAAGTTTTATTTTTGCAGTATCTCTGGTCGCCCATTTGTGTTACAAATGGCGCCCAAGACTTTGGTTTTTTCGGCTTCTCTTGACTAAAGTGCAATCACTATTTCAATGATTATTTCTCAATTTTTTTTTGTTATTATCACTATTAGATCTCTTTTTTTGTGTTTTCTGTTTTGTAAGACCTCAGTATGTCTTAAGCCGATGTTAGTGAGTTGCCTGGCGGATACAAGGTGCTGAGTCTACGCAGAGCTCTTCTTGCTTCTGCGGAGTACGTTACTTCCATGATAGCTCCTTTTTGGCTCTCGTTAGGCCCGACCTTTGTATCGCAGCTGGGTCACTCGACCATGGTTCTGGCTGTATCTGCGATCGTAAACTGTCTTCGGTCAAATCTAAGGCAATTTCTACCTTAAATTTAACAGTTTGCTGGTTTAAGTGTTCATCTCCTCGGCAACAAGCGAGTCTTGTGCGCGAGGCTTACCACTTTTGAAGCCAAGCTTCGGCTCGTGGACGCCGAGATGATGACCACTTGTCAGTTTTACTTGCATCACGAGCTGGTCAGCTGACCCAAACCTGGCAAGTTGTTGAACGATGTTCTTCTTTTGATTCTGTCCTTGTCTGGGCATTGGTGTCAGCTTACCGGTTTTAGTGTGCAACTTCGCTCCAGATGTTTTTTTCTCGTTCAAACCCTTATTCCCTTATTATTAAATTCAGTAATCCCTGTGGAGGCTCCTTGATGGAAGTGTGAGTTGTTCAGTTTGCAGTGGTCAGTTAGCGTTGTATGCGATGCGTATGCTTTTGAAATTAATTCCGCTTACATCTGCTGGTTCCAGGGAGAAGCCAGTATATTATTAAATTTGTATGGTGTTTCGGGCTCTGAGCCATTTTAGTTTTGGTGTTTTTTTTAAAGAAAAAAAGCTGCTTTGAGGTTTGCATTGTCACCTTTAGCATATATAAGCATTCATGTTTTTTTCTTCTGCCTGTTAATTATTTTGATGATACTAATATATACAATCAGCCACTGCTTCTCTCCGGAGTGCTAGCAGCCACTGAGTTACTGACAACTCACATTCGCCTTTCATCTCAACTTCATTCCCCATTAACATTCCCTAACTTCTAGTGATGGGAGGCTAAGTCGATTAGTGGTTGATGAACAATGTATGCGATGCATACTGTTATGGATCTTATTTCCGTTCACTTCTGCCGGTTCCGAGAAGAAGCCCGTATTATCTCTCGTTTTTAGTTTTAGTGGGGTTGTCCCGTTCAGATATTTAGTTTTAGTTGGGTTGTCCCGCACAGATATTTCGTTTTAGTTGGGTTGTCCCGCATAGATATTTAGTTTCAGTTGGGTTGTCCCACACAGATATTTAGTTTAGTTGGGTTGTCCCGTATAGATTTCTAGGTTTAGTTGGGTTGTCCCGTTCAGATATTTAGTTTTAGTTGGGTTGTCCCGCATAGATATTTAGTTTTAGTTGGGTTGTCCCGTTCAGATTCTTAGTTTTAGTTGGGTTGCCCCGCACAGATATTTAGTTTTAGTTGGGTTGTCCCGCACAGATATTTAGTTTTAGTTGGGTTGTCCCGTTCAGATATTTAGTTTTAGTTGGGTTTCACCCGCACAGATATTTAGTTTTAGTTGGGTTGTCCCGTTCAGATTAATCTCCTTATATAAATCACCGCTACGGCTTCTTACTCGAGTACCAGCAGCCACTTAATCACCGACCTCTCACCTTTCCTTGATTTGTTGACCTCAGTCCCTTCTCAAGTTGATGAACGATGTTCATCTCTCTTGATTTTTGTCCTTGACTAAGGGAGTGCTTTTCACGATCATGCATTGTCAGACGGCAACTTTAAGTTCCGATCTCTGACATTGCACCAACCTTCCCCTCCACCCCCCGTGCACGTTTCCTGTTAGAGCTCATCGTAGCATGGAGTGACCGAAGGCTTAGCGACTAGCCGGATTCTGAGCGAGCGCCTTGGAGAATGATCGAGAGGAGAGAGAGAGAGAGAGAGAGAGAAATTTGTTTTTACGCTTTCAGGAATGGCTGAATATGTGGTAGATTTTTTTTTATTTTTTTTTTTCAGCAGTGGCTGAAGCTTATTGATGTTCTATTTATGTTCTGGCGTGTGTCGGAACGAGTGTGTTTCATCTCTCGTCGTGCCGTCATGCCGAGGCCCTTCATGAAGGGAAAATATCGACGCTTCATTTCATTCTTGAGGCTATATATATATGCGTTTCGTAAGTTTTATTCATTGACTCAATCTTAACTATTAGCAGGGCAAAATACTGTAGTGTTATTGATTATTCTAACGTACACATATCTTGTTACCAATATCACCGTCGTTTTTTTTTGCGTTTATTTTCAAGATTTATTTATATAGTTATCGTGATAATTGTCCAGTTCTAGGTGAGCCACCTCGATGCAACCCATGTAGTGCGAGAACTTATTTTTATATTGTCTATGCATTGTGCATACAAATTTTTTTCGTCTGCGACACTACAGTAGATAAGCTATGCCGGTTCTGCGACACCCTTTTAGCTTCCAGGATTTCGCCACAGATGGCGCCACCGTCGTTATGTGGTTTGAGTCCGTGATAAATGTAGGTTTGTGTCTTGGTTGTATTGGTTTGTGTCTTGGATACACAATTGCGCCTTGGATGCACCATTGTGTCTTGGGTGCACCATTGAGTCTCGATTAGCGGGATTAATCGGTACTACCGGGATGTGTCATTTGGTCTTTACTGCACCCTAGCGGCATTAGCCGGTACTACCAGCATGCTCCCGTATTACGGTTTTCTTAAATAGATATGTGTTGCGCCTAAATGTAGGCTTTTGGTTTCATTGAGTCTCGACTGCACCCTAGCGGGATCAATCGGTACTACCGGGATGTATCATTTGATCTTGACTGCACCCTTGGTTTGTGCCTTGGATACACCATTGTGCCTTGGATGCACCACTGTGTCTTGGACGCACCATTGAGTCTTGGATGTTGGGGATACGAGATCACTTTCAGCACTCTCCAGCATAGGGAAATAGCATAGGATTTCGATCTTGTTGCTGGAGTTCGCTTATTTTTGATCTCGGACTCATAGCCTCTAAGTTGACATTAAGTTTTTCATCTCGAGTTTTGGGGATACGAGATCAATTTGGGGATACGAGATCACTCTCCAGCATAGGAAAATAGCATAGGTCTTTGACTTTGTTTCTGGAGCTCGCTTATTTTTCATCTCAGAGATCGTAGCTATAAATATTTGTGAAGTGGTCGGAATCTGTATTGGTGGCGGTTGCTGGTTAAATTTTATCTGGTCTTGGAGGCAACAATTTGACCTTGAGGTGCCCCCTCCTGTGTCTGGGTGCTGGGGGTTGGCTGAGAGCTTTAGTGGCAATATATAATACTATGACTAGGACTGCCTGAGGTGTCTTGGACTGGGCTATGTTACCTGTACCAAGGCTTGAGTAGAATGTGTATTAAGTAATGATGTGAAATACCCTAACCGAATTTATATCGGGGCTGTATACTTGTCAGCTTGAGTTTGGTTTTAGCTGTTTACTTTAGTATGAGTGCCTGTGGTATGTTGGGCTGGGCTACTTGGTGGCTGATGAAACGTTATCTAAGGCGTGGGTGGATGTGTGTAGCTGTGTATTTATGCAGATAATAAATGTGAAATTCCCTTAGAAAATTAGTGTTATAAGTATTAATACTAATTCATATTTTTGTTCATGTCAATAGTATTAGTACTAGGGGTAAAATTTTTATCAGAAATCCTCTACGCGAGATATGAGCGATCTTACCTTCTCAGGTGTAATTAATATTAGTAGCTGAAAAACAAAAAAAAAAACAACAACAACAACTGTAATCGAAGTTGTGGATTAAAGATTTGATGATCTTAATCTGTAGGTGTCTTTTATAAACATTGTGCCATGTGATGATATATCTAAAAATAGATCAGCAAAGCTGATTGGAGCGAATGTTTGTAGATATGTTCACTTAGATAAGTAACGGAAATTAGTAAATGCCTAATTTTGCTCTTCAGGTGGAATGCTTCTAATTTGATTCCTTGCATAAACAAATTCGCGCTCGAATAATGTAAACAAATTCGCGCTCGAATAATGTAAACAAATTCGCACAGCAGCCGAGTAAAGTAAACAAATTGAGCGATTTATATTTTTAATGTAATATTCCCAATTACTTTAGCTGAAAACAACAACTGATATTAATCTGTAGGATATGATGTCTTGGATGAGTAGTGGAAGTTATAATTGAAAATTTCTTTTGCTGAAAAAAACAACAACAACTATAACGTCAGTTGTGGTCTGTAGGTGTCTTTTATATGATAATGTTATGATATTCGATGTGTAAAAATAAATGACGGCTGCTTGGGATGGTACGACACATAAAATCATTAGAAGTAATGGAAATTAAAGCATTAGAAAAGGTGGCCAGGCGGCTGGTGATTTGATATCTTGCGTAAACAAATACGTCCGAGTAAAGCAGACAAATTGAGCGATTAATGTCTTTTTTTGCATCTAGGAGTTTGTATTGAAAAGTCTTACATTTTATGACGAATTGTTTTTTATTATCAATAAAATTTCTCAATCAGTCACGTTGTTATGAGATTTGATTGACCCCGATATCATAGTTCACATGAAGCTGATAAGAATATGATAATTTTATCTTCATACTATTGAAGTGATCACATTATTTTCTTACTATTAGGTTGCGAGTGGGTTTAATTAAATGTTTTGATGAAAGAAGGTGGTATTAGGATATCAATGTAGTATGATATCTTGTCTTAGATGAGTAATGGAAGTTGTTTGGGAGCTGTGATCATAGTCGAATAATGTAAACAAATTCGCACAGCAGCCGAGTAAAGTAAACAAATTGAGTGATTTATGTTTTTAATGTAAGATTCCCAATTTCTTTAGCTGAAAACAACAACAACAACAACTGATATTAATCTATAGGATATGATGTCTTAGATGAGTAGTGGAACTTATAATTGAAAAATTTGTTTTGCTGAAAAAAAGCAACAACAACAACTATAACGTAAGTTGTGGATTAAAAATCTTTTATAAACAAGAGTGAGCATGCTATGATATTCGATATCTAAAAATAGATCACGGCTGCTTGGCCTGTTTAGAAACATGAAGTAATGGAAATTATAGTCTTATCAGAAAATTTTCGATGTAGGGATGTGTGTATTGCAAAGTCTTAGGTATTATGAAAAAATTGTTTTTTTTTATTTTCAATAAAATATCTTTTTGGGTGGGTTAAATTTAAAACTTTGATGACCTATGATATCAATGTGAGGTGATACTAATATAGTACGATATGTTTGCCTAGATGAGTAGTGAAAGTTGTATGGGTACAGTAAAAGACTTCTCATCAAATTTTTGGTGATAAGGTGTAATGGCATGACCAGTGTTGCCACACAAAATCTTTCTAGAGTACCTTGTTAGCCTAGCCTGAAAGTGTCCGTAGTGAAGATCGTAGTAGGGGGTTTAGAGTAGGTACTGTAAGTTATGTATTAAGTTAAAAGTTTTGATGTATGGTATTTGGTATTTATCTCCTCGAAATGCTGTTGTACGAGTATCAGGAAGGTCGGAAAAAAGTTGATAATGCTTCAAGTTCAATATTTTATATATATAATATATATATATTAATTAATATATTTATTAAGTCTAGTCAAAATAAGAGGTTTGAGCAGCCACATCTGAAAAAATCGCATATTATGATTAAGAAAGCTTGATGATATATACCAAAAGGATACCAATGGATTACATAAGGAAAGTAGGCTCACTTAATCTGCAAACAACAAATTTGATTGAAAGTGACACCTGATGCCAGTAATAATCATTTTTGCTTCAATTATCACTCTTAAGCGACGTGTGCCACAGAAAATATATTAAGTATAGTCTAAAATATGCATTGTAAATAAAAATTGTATTATGTTTATAATGCCATTTATTGAAATAATTTGTTTTAATTACATTATAGCTTAAGTCTAAAGTCTTTTTTCTTTAGTTCAGGAAAGCCAAGATTTCAAAGATATAGACTGATCCTTATAATGAATATTCCTTATGCCTTTAGACCAAGATGGCTTTAGAAGGTTCCTTGTGCACCATTTTCACAAATAACATCTCTCCGTCTTTACTTTTTGCGATCTTTGTTGGAATATCCTGATTTTTCGAGCTGTTGGTAGGGGACAGTCGACACGTTTTTGGATGAAAAGCTTTCTTCCTTATTTTTAGAGAGCATCGATTTCATAGATGTAGACTGAGCCTTATATGAATATTCTTTACGACTTTCATCCGTAGGCTTTAGAAGGTTTGTAGTATCCTTAGAACTCATGTTGAAATTATTACGTAATAAGCTTGCTAACAGCGGTCTGTTTGGGCAAAGAGCAAAACATCAACTGAAAAACAACATCACATCAACACATCATTTTGTTTTGAACATACTGTTACCAGATTCTAATAAAATTATCTTTGTCTGTTAGATTTTGTATGGAACATACTGTTACCGGATCCTTACCAGAATCTTATAAAATTTTCTTCCGCTTTTTAGATTTTGTACCAAACATACTATTACCACATTCTTATACAATTTTCTTCTACTTTTTAAATTGTGAACTGAACATATTACCAGATTCTTATAAAATCTTCTTCTGATTATTAGATTTTGTATAGAACAAACTGCCACCAAATTTGTATAGTCTTTCATTTTGCTGCTATCTATTTTCAGATATTATAGAATGTGATTTCATCTAGAACATATGAATTTATATAAGGTTTATGTACGGTTTATATAAGGTTTATAAGGAAATGCAGTTACCAGATTCTTGTAAAATTTTCTTCCGTCTGTAAGATTATGTATGGAACATACAGTTACCAGAAATCTTCTTCTTTACTGTTTACTCACAGTTAATTGTAATCTTCCATACAACTTGCAATACTCATCAACCAAGTGATTTATTGACAAGTCTTGTTTATTCACTTTCATTAATAGTAAGAAAAGTTAGGCCCACCACACCAATATTCCGAAGATAAAATTACCATATTCTTATCGAAGCTGAATCATGGTCAAATTGTAGCCTCTAAGTCTCGACACTGCTGGTTTTAGAAGGTTACCCAAGAGCAGACACTTTCGGTTTCAAAGGTAAAGGTGACGTCAGAGATCAAGGACAAATTGCTGCCTCCAAGACCACGTGTCAAATACATATAAATAATAGTTTCATAACTTGTTTTTCAGTTGATGTTTTGCTCTTTGCCCAAACAGACCGCTGTTAGCAAGCTTATTACGTAATAATTTCAACATGAGTTCTAAGGATACTACAAACCTTCTAAAGCGTACGGATGAAAGTCGTAAAGAATATTCATATAAAGCTCAGTCTACATCTATGAAATCGATGCTCTCTAAAAATATGGAAGAAAGCTTTTCATCCAAAAACGAGTCGACTGTCCCCTACCAACAGCTCGAAAAATCAGGATATTCCAACAAAGATCGCAAAAAGTAAAGACGGAGAGATGTTATTTGTGAAAATGGTGCACAAGGAACCTTCTAAAGCCATCTTGGTATAAAGGCATAAGGAATATTCATTATAAGGATCAGTCTATATCTTTGAAATCTTGGCTTTCCTGAACTAAAGAAAAAAGACTTTAGACTTAAGCTATAATGTAATTAAAACAAATTATTTCAATAAATGGCATTATAAACATAATACAATTTTTATTTACAATGCATATTTTAGACTATACTTAATTTATTTTCTGTGGCACACGTCGCTTAAGAGTGATAATTGAAGCAAAAATGATTATTACTGACATCGGGTGTCACTTTCAATCAAATTTGTTGTTTGCAGATTAAGTGAGCCTACTTTCCTTATGTAATCCATTGGTATCCTTTTGGTATATATCATGAAGCTTTCTAAATCATAATATGTGATTTTTTCAGATGTGGCTGCTCAAACCACTTATTTTGACTAGACTTAATAAATATAGAGAAAAAAGTTTATAATTTAAGATATAAAATTAAATAATGAATTTGATGTGGATAAATATTGTGTGAAAAATTTATTTGGTATATATTATTTACAGTTGTTGTTGTTTTTCAGTAGAGAAATTGGAAATCTTATTTTTTCAGCTTTCACTACTCATCTACAACATATTCCACATATTACTCACAGCTCTCAAGTACTCATCTAAGGCAACATATTATACTATATTAATATAATAACTCAACCTTCTTTCATTAAAACTTTTAATTTAATCAACTCCCAACCTACTCTCATGGTAAGATTTACAGATGAATAAATAATACTTCCATATCCTTCTAGAATTATATCATTCCAAATACCCACTCTCAACATCGAGGTCTTCACTATTGAACTTGAAGCATTATCAACTTTTTTCCGACCTTCCTGATACTCGTACAACACCATTTCGAGGACATAAATACCAAATACCATACATCAAAACTTTTAACTTAATACATAACTTACAGTACCTACTCTAAACCCCCTACTACGATCTTCACTACGGACACTTTCAGGCTAGGCTAACAAGGTACTCTAGAAAGATTTCGTGTGGCAACACTGGTCATGCCATTACACCTTATCACCAAAAATTTGATGAGAAGTCTTTTACTGTACCCATACAACTTTCACTACTCATCTAGGCAAACATATCGTACTATATTAGTATCACCTCACATTGATATCATAGGTCATCAAAGTTTTAAATTTAACCCACCCAAAAAGATATTTTATTGAAAATAAAAAAAACATTTTTTCATAATACCTAAGACTTTGCAATACACACATCCCTACATGGAAAATTTTCTGATAAGACTATAATTTCCATTACTTCATGTTTCTTAACAGGCCAAGCAGCCGTGATCTATTTTTAGATATCGAATATCATAGCAAGATCACTCTTGTTTATAAAAGATTTTTAATCCACAACTTACGTTATAGTTGTTGTTGTTGCTTTTTTTCAGCAAAACAAATTTTTCAATTATAAGTTCCACTACTCATCTAAGACATCATATCCTATAGATTAATATCAGTTGTTGTTGTTGTTGTTTTCAGCTAAAGAAATTGGGAATCTTACATTAAAAACATAAATCACTCAATTTGTTTACTTTACTCGGCTGCTGTGCGAATTTGTTTACATTATTCGACTGTGATCACAGCTCCCAAACAACTTCCATTACTCATCTAAGACAAGATATCATACTACATTGATATCCTAACACCACCTTCTTTCATCAAAACATTTAATTAAACCCACTCTCAACCTAATGGTAAGAAAATAATGTGATCACTTCAATAGTATGAAGATAAAATTATCATATTCTTATCAGCTTCATGTGAACTATGATATCGGGGTCAATCAAATCTCATAACAGCGTGACTGATTGAGAAATTTTATTGATAATAAAAAAACAATTCGTCATAAAATGTAAGACTTTTCAATACAAACTCATAGATGCAAAAAAAGACATTAATCGCTCAATTTGTCTGCTTTACTCGGACGTATTTGTTTACGCAAGATATCAAATTACCAGCCGCCTGGCCACCTTTTCTAATGCTTTAATTTCCATTACTTCTAATGATTTTATGTGTCGTACCATCCCAAGCAGCCGTCATTTATTTTTACACATCGAATATCATAACATGATCATATAAAAGACACCTACAGACCACAACTGACGTTATAGTTGTTGTTGTTTTTTTCAGCAAAAGAAATTTTCAATTATAACTTCCACTACTCATCCAAGACATCATATCCTACAGATTAATATCAGTTGTTGTTTTCAGCTAAAGTAATTGGGAATCTTACATTAAAAAATATAAATCGCTCAATTTGTTTACTTTACTCGGCTGCTGTGCGAATTTGTTTACATTATTCGAGCGCGAATTTGTTTACATTATTCGAGCGCGAATTTGTTTATGCAAGGAATTAAATTAGAAGCATTCCACCTGAAGAGCAAAATTAGGCATTTTCTAATTTCCATTACTTATCTAAGTGAACATATCTACAAACATTCGCTCCAATCAGCTTTGCTGATCTATTTTTAGATATATCATCACATGGCACAATGTTTATAAAAGACACCTACAGATTAAGATCATCAAATCTTTAATCCACAACTTCGATTACAGTTGTTGTTGTTGTTTTTTTGTTTTTCAGCTACTAATATTAATTACACCTGAGAAGGTAAGATCGCTCATATCTCGCGTAGAGGATTTCTGATTAAAATTTTACCCCTAGTACTAATACTATTGACATGAACAAAAATATGAATTAGTATTAATACTTATTACACTAATTTTCTAAGGGAATTTCACATTTATTATCTGCATAAATACACAGCTGCACACATCCACCCACGCCTTAGATAACGTTTCCTCAGCCACCAAGTAGCCCAGCCCAACATACCACAGGCACTCATACTAAAGTAAACAGCTAAAACCAAACTCAAGCTGACAAGTATACAGCCCCGATATAAATTCGGTTAGGGTATTTCACATCATTACTTAATACACATTCTACCAAAGCCTTGGTACAGGTAACATAGCCCAGTCCAAGACACCTCAGGCAGTCCTAGTCATAGTATTATATATTGCCACTAAAGCTCTCAGCCAACCCCCAGCACCCAGACACAGGAGGGGGCACCTCAAGGTCAAATTGTTGCTTCCAAGATCAGATAAGACTTAACCAGCAACCTCCACCAATACAGATTCCCACCGCTTGACAAATATTTATAGCTACGGTCTCTGAGATGAAAAATAAGCGAGCTCCAGAAACAAAATCAAAGACCTATGCTGTTTTCCTATGCTGGAAAGCGATAAGAGTGATCTCGTATCCCCAAATTGATCTCGTATCCCCAAAACTCGAGATGAAAAACTTAATGTCAACTTAGAGGCTACGAGTCCGAGATCAAAAATAAGCGAACTCCAGCAACAATATCGAAATCCTATGCTATTTCCCTATGCTGGAGAGTGCTGAAAGTGATCTCGTATCCCCAAAATGATCTCGTATCCCCAAAATTCGAGATGAAAAAGAAGCGAACTCCAGCAACAAAATCGAAATCCTATGCTATTTGCCTTTGCTGGAGAGTGCTGAAAGTGATTTCGTATCCCCAAAGTGATCTCATATCCCCAAAACTCGACATGAGAAACTTAATGTCAACTTAGAGGCTACGAGTCCGAGATGAAAAATAAGCGAACTCCAGGAACAAAATCGAAATGCTATGTTAATTCCCTATGCTGGAGAGTGCTAAAAGTGGTCTCGTATCCCCAAAATGTACTCGTATCCCCAAAATTCGAGATGAAAAATAAGCGAACTTCAGCAACAAAATCGAAATCGTATGCTATTTCCCTATGCTGGAGAGTGCTGAAAGTGATCTCGTATCCCCAAAGTGATCTCGTATCCCCAACATCCAAGACTCAATGGTGCACCCAAGACACAGTGGTGCATCCAAGGCACAATAGTGTATCCAAGGCACAAACCAAGGGTGCAGTCAAGATCAAATGATACATCCCGGTAGTACCGATTGATCCCGCTAGGGTGCAGTCGAGACTCAATGAAACCAAAAGCCTACATTTAGGCGCAACACATATCTATTTAAGAAAACCGTAGTACGGGAGCATGCTGGTAGTACCGGCTAATGCCGCTAGGGCGCAGTCAAGACCAAATGTCACATCCCGGTAGTACCGATTAATCCCGCTAGTCGAGACTCAATGGTGCACGCAAGACACAATGGTGCATCCAAGGCGCAATGGTGTATCCAAGACACAAACCAATACAACCAAGACACAAACCTACATTTAGCGCGGACTCAAACCACATAGCGACGGTGGCGCCATCTGTGGCGAAATCCTGGAAGCTAAAAGGGTGTCGCAGAACCGGCATAGCTTATCTACTCACTACAAGTAATCCAACCTTGTTGTCTTTACGAGCTATCGAATCACTGTCGCGTTTGTTAAGTTTGAATGTTATCGGTACTACCATAGAAGCCATTTTCCTAGTCGGATTGTCAGTCGGACTAGATCGGCTTTATCTTGTGAATGCCTATTATAGGCTAAGATCTATTTTCTTTATCAGGCACGCAGTAATTTTATTTCTTTTCGTATTCTTTCAAGGTGCCTTTAGTAAGTTCCCTTCTTTGGAATTTTTTTTTGTTTCTCTTTTTCCATGCTCAGGATATTAAGTCTTGATCAAAGTTGATTAGATCTCGGTAGCCCCAAGAAGGCATCCGGCAAGGTTCACTTGTGAACTACAGGTTATCGCAAACCCTCCTACTACTTCCTCAGTGGTGGGTGATAAACCTCTTTCACTTTGTTACTAACCCCTTCTGGGTTAGCCTTCAGCTGAAGGATTTTATTTTTCTGTCTCTCTTCAGTTTTCTTCCAATTAAAAGGCCTCCGAGCGGTGGTTGGTGTGGGTGAAGCTTCAGTGGGGTGTAGTTTTTTTTATATATTGTGTATTATCTCTAAACTAACAAGTTTAGATGGTCCCAGTCTTTGTTACTAACCCCTTCTGGGTTAGCCTGCATCTGAAGGATTTTTCTTTCCTGTCCTTTCTTCAATTTCCTTAGAGCTTGAACCCGCTTGCTGCATCCTGCGGGATTTCCGTCATCTTGAGTGAGTTGATAGATGAATTCTATCTGTTACGAAGCGATTTCCTCTCTTGGGATTGGGGGGAATTTCCGGGGTGTTGCGACTGGATTCAGCAGAACACACAACGATAAGTAGCGTCATTTCACCGACGAAGTCGTAATCTCGAGCTGAACATTCCCATACCCAATAAATCAATCGCTGCACCTCTTCCTGGTCAGTTCATTGGGCGAGGCGAGCTGGTAGACGACGTCTATCGGTAGATCAGTCCTCCCTCGTCCAAGAAGAACTGGGATCAGGGCCGCAGATGGGATCCGCTTTCTCAATAACCCAGGGTATAGTGTATGCCCGGCTTGAGACTCTTGTGGATCGTCCCCACGTTGGGCGCGTTGTGGGTGGATCTATTCCCTTTTAGTGCATATCCTGACATATGTCTTATGTCAAAGCCCGGCTTGAGAATCTTGTGGGTCGTCCCCACGTTGGGCGCGGCTGCAAAAATATTATACATAGTTCACCTCCCGAGTCGACCTTCTTGTTTTTTTTTCTCTCTTTTCTCTCCCTTCCTCGTTTTGCCCGGCATGAGACTCTATTCTCGGTGGGTCGTCCCCACGCTGTAGCGTATACCCCCTTACGCTACTTTTGCTTGGCTTCTCTACGTCTGTAGAGAAAACCCCATGATTTCCCAGGGTATAGAATTTAATAAAATTTAACTATTTCCGCGAAGTAGCCCTATGCTACTTCTCCCTATGAGAAAATTCCTGAAAAGTTAAAGATAAAATTTATATAGTTTCAAGAGGAAGCCCTATGCTACTTCTCCTTAGTACAAAAATTCCTGGAAAAATAAAAGATAAAATCTATATATTTACAAGAAGTAGCCTTATGCTACTTCTTCATATTAAAAAAATTCCTGAAAAGATAAAGACATATTTATACATACCCGCATACAAGTCCAGATATATAAAAAAAACAACCACAACAGCAGAATATTTTCAGTCGAAACCACATCAAAGCGACGAAAACGGAAATTCTCCTAGCTGTAACAGATCGCGTGATGCCATCGTGCAATGTGTTGCAGCAGACTTGAAAAAAGAACAAAAAAATTCTGAGAAGAAAAAGGCGCTCGCTTGCCGGTGGCTGAGTGAAGAACGATGGAACGTAGGGAGACTGCTGGTAGTCGGCGAATTGTTTTTTGGCTTTGAACGAGAACGGTCGCAGAAAAATTGAGTCGCGATTCCTCTTTATTTAATATCAGTCTTTAGCGTTTTTTTTTGCTTTTGTGAACTGAAAGGAAAAATTTTAGTTTATTCATTCTGGTCGTGAATTTTGTTAATTAGAATATTTACCCGTGCAACAGTGATTTTTTGTAAAGATCTTTCTAATAGCGAACTGAAAGAAAATTTTGGTGTTAATGCTGCACATTCTTAAGTTTTATTAATTGGATTACTTATCTGTGCGACAGTGATTTTTTTTTATTCATGAATGTTATTGATTGGATTACCTACCTGTGCGACCGTGATTTTCCTAAAGATCTTTCTAATAGTGAACTGAAAGAAAATTTTAGTATTAATGTTGCACATTCATAAATGATATTAATTAGATTATTTACCTGTGTGCCAGTGATTTTTCACATAGATCTTTCTAATAGTGAACTGAAAGAAAATGTTGTTATTAAGGTTGCGCAGTCAAGAAATTTTATTCATTGAATTATTTACCTGTGCGCCAGTGATTTTCATTTAGATTTTTTTCACATGGATCTTTCTAATAGTGAACTGAAAGAAAAATGTTGTTATTAAGGTTGCGCATTAAAGAAATTTTAATAATTGAATTATTTACCTGTGCGCCAGTGATTTTTATTTAGAGTTTTTTCATATAGATCTTTCTAATAGTGAACTGAAAGAAAATTTTAGAATTAATGTTGCGCATTCGTAAATTGTATTAATTAGAATATTTACCTGTGACAGTGATTTTTTTTGTAGATCTTCCTATTAGTGAACTGAAAAGAAAATTTTGATTGATTCATTCTGTGCAGGCGTAATTTGTATTAATTAGAATATTTACCTGCGACAGTGATTTTCATGTAGATCTTTCGATTGGTGAACTGAAAAGAAAATTTAGGTTTGTTAATGCTGTGCACTCATAATTTGTATTAAATGGAATATTTACCTGAGCGACAGTGATTTTCCTAAAGATCCTTCTACTGGTGAACTGAAATAAAATTCTAGTATTAATGCTGTGCACATATAATTTGCCTTATTTGAAATATTTACCTGTGCGTCGGTGAGTCTTATTCACCATAGTAGTGGCGAACCTGAGAGAAAATTTGGGGAAAAGTTTCCTTGCACGTAACAAAGATACATATAAGGTTAGGCGTCGATTACAGGGTTCGATAACTCACATAATAGGAAAGCGCTTATTAGGGCTAGTTGTAGGGATTTTAATCTAGATTGAGATTAACCGGAGACCTTGTTTCCTTTAGTTTTTATATATATACCGTGTGAATCTTTGTGTGATCGGGTTTCCTCCCTCATAAGCGATAAATATGCATAGACAACTGCAATAAATAAATTATTTTGATTTGGACTTGATGAAATTTTGAGTTCCTTGATACGCCTTCCTTCTTCTTTTGGGTGATTTAGTTTGGTCACCTTTGGCCGCCCTTCTCCAAGTTGCTTTCTTCTTTTGTTTACAGGATGGTAACGGATTCAGCGCGATGGAGTGAGTAGTTCCATAAAGGGGACGGTCGCGGACAGGAGGGAGGTCGTTTCCGCACACACACGGCAATAGATGTAAAACACGTACAGATGGGACTGAGCATTTCGATACGGCTTTGGAGGCTTAGCCAGGGTGGATGGGGGCGATCGGGCCCAACATTACACAAAGCCGGGGTCTCAACTACATCAGAGACCCCTTCTCAGCTGTCTCACTCTCTCCCAATCGTCCATTTGCCAGCGTTGTAAGCTCTCCGGGTGAATTAATACTTGTTCGGCGTTGCTGAGGTCTTCTATTCTCCTTCTTTTTGCGGCATATAAATAAAATCAATTTTCTTCTTTTTAGGCTTTCAGGTTCCACCATGAGAAGGAAGCCTGCATTAGATCTTTTTTTTCTGTCCGTAGAGATACAAAATCCATAGTTAGTCATAACTTATTACAGAATAATATCAATAAGTCAACGACCGTAATTTCATTTTTAATATGCAATATCTACCTTCACTTAGCTATGCAATTCTTACATTCACCAAAGTTCTATGTCAGCAATTGCATGGAAGTACAAGTGAAATTACGGTCGGTGACTTTGCCTACGAAGTAAATTTATGCTGATCTTGTGATTTGTGTTTCATTGACATACATTTTTGTTATATTTGTTTTTCATTTATTGTCATCCTATGTATATATGTATATTAATTATTGTATAAATAAGCGAATCGAATTAATAAAAATTGAATTGATTATCAGATAGCAATCGATCAAGTTTAATTTATATCCATCAGTTCACAGTACAATCATTGGTCCTTCGAGCTTGCTTTGTTGAACTTAGTGTCTTCAAAGCAGTACATAATTTCTGCAGAACTTAGTGTCTGCAGTTAATTGTTATTCAGCGCAGAAATTTCTGTTGAACTTAGTGTCCTCAGGCAATTTATTTACTAATAATAAATATTTTTTCCAGTCCCAATACCTAAAGCAATATTGGCGAGAAGCGAAGAAGTCCGTTCAATCTAGCAACATCAGCTACTCGCAAAATCAACGAATATATACTACTATGGAGCAGTTAATTAAAGCAAACAAAGCAGTTGCTGTAAAACTTCAGAAATTTATCACAAACCACACCAAAGATTCTGACGTACGTAAAACAAGGGATTATTTTGAAACCCGTTTGATTAAAATAAGCAAGCTATGGGAAAGTTTTGACAAAAGAAATGATGATCTGGAGCTATACCGTGAAACTAATGCAGAACAGCCATACTTTAAAGAGAATTTTTATGACACCGTGGAAAAATTGTATGAAGAAACACGGGGAGAGTCGATATTCCGTCATTTAACGGTGACTATATCAAGTGGCAATCATTTAGAAATTTGTTCATGGAACTCATCTATAAAGATGACAAGATGTCTGGAGCTCAAAAATTATTCTATCTCAAAAGCAATCTCATAGAAGAAGTTACATGACGTGACAATTGAATATCTAGAGGGCATCAAAAATCTAGGCATAGATACGAAAAATTGGGATCCATTGATCATACACATAATCATAACAAAATTGGATAAAGAAACCACAACAGATGTCTAAATGATATCATGATGACCGGTCCTCAACTGCAAGGAAGCCTAATCTCCATTCTATTAAGATGGTGAAAACATAAAATAGTATTCACGGCGGACATAGAAAAAATGTACCGCCAGATAAAAGTGGATGTGAGAGATCAGCAGTATCAATGTATTCTTTGGCGAGAGTCTCCAAATCACCCTATCAAGGAATATAAGCTGACGACCGTTACTTACGGCACAACCTCAGCACCGTTTCTCGCAATACGCACTCTGCAGCAACTCGCGCAAGATGAAGAAAAACAATGCCCTATCGCATCCAGAATCATACTGAGCGATACTTATGTAGACGACGTAGTCTCAGGAGGCGCTTCCATGGATGAAGCAATAGAATCTTGTCAGCAGTTAATAAACATGCTAAAGGGCGGAGGTTTAAAGCTTCGCAAGTGGACAAGCAATAAATTCAAGGTTGTTAAAGAAATACCCTATGAGTTTCGAGAACAACCTCGCTTTATAGATTTCCAGGAAGAACAGACTATTAAGGCACTTGGAGTGCACTGGAACCCTATAACCGACAATTTAAAAATACACGTTTCAATAAGCATGTACGACAACCCCACAACAAAGCGGAATGTAGCATCCGAGGCGGCGAAAATCTTTGATCCTGTTGGATTACTATCGCCGGTAGTAATGTCAATCAAAATTCTTCTACAGAATATTTGGCTAGAGAACTCGTCCTGGGATGAACCATTATCAAGTACATTATTAAGTAGATGGTTACAAATAACGTCTGAACTCCCAAAATTAGAAGAAATTGAGATTCCACGATGGATTGGGTTCACAGGGAAAGACACTAGCTGCGAGCTTCATGGGTTTTCAGATGCGCCAGAAAAGGGCTACAGTGCAGTAATATATCTGCGAAACACGAAAATCGCATGTTCAGACAAACTGAATAACCGCCAAAACTAAGGCAGCCCACACTGAAAACAAAGCTGACAATTCCAAGATTAGAATTTATGTGGAGTAACACTACTCGCCAGACTGATAAACGAGACTAGAAAAAGTCTAGAAACCGATGACTTAAGGTGCTATGCCTGGACAGATTCAATGATAGTTCTGTCATGGATACAAGAAGATCCGCATAAGTGGCAAACATTTGTGGGGAATCGAGTTGCACAAATAAATGGATTATCAGACAGAAATACATGGTTTTACGTGCGATCATCCGAGAACCCTGCCGACATCGCCTCTAGAGGAATATCGCCATCGCTGCTCAAAGATCATACTCTTTGGTGGCATGGACCTTCCTTGGCTTAGCTCCAAGGAAATATCGTTTCCCTCAAACCCAAAGGAGACAACTCACCTAGAGAAGAAAGTGTTGACGGCACATTCTTGTTATGATTCCAAAGCCGAACATGAGAAAGATGATCTTCAAGAACTAAACTTGTATCAAGAGTTGCTCGAAAGATTTTCAACATTAGGAAAATTACAAAGAGTAACAGCATACATTAAAAGGTTTGTGCAAATATGAAGGTAAGCAAGGCGTCTGGGTACTTGACAGTAAATGAAATCGAACAAGCACTAGTACCACTAGTGAAGACTACCCAACAGCAAGTCTTTAAAGATGAAATATCCCAGGATTCAATAGAACAACCACTAAATAAGAAGAGCAGATTACTTCCTCTATCACCGTATATAGACTCTAAGGGGATTTTACGAGTAGGCGGAAGATTACATCAAGCAGAGCTATCATACGATCGCAAGCATCCTATTATACTGCCCTACAAAAGCCGGCTGACAACACTAGTGATGGACAAAATGCATAAACTTACCTTACATGGAGGAAACACCTTGACTTTGGAAGTCACAAGACAGCATTTCTGGATATTAAATGGCCTGAAAGCAGTTAAAGGGTTCATACATCAATGTATAAGCTGTCATAGGAACAAAGCTCAAATGACCGAACAAATGATGGGAATGTTACCTAAGGCAAGAGTGATCTCTACTCGACCCTTCAGCCAGTCGGGGGGTAGATTATGCTGGACCATTCGAACTTTTACTGGCCAGAGGAAGAGGAAACAAATCGCACAAGGGCTATGTGGCAATATTCGTCTGTTTAACGACAAAAGCGATTCACTTGGAGGTAGTAACCGACCTCACATCTCAGGCATTTATAGCTGCCTTCAAACGATTTGTCGCGAGAAAGAGGACACATCGCTCATATTTACAGCGATAATGCAACTAATTTCGTTGGCGCTAATAACATACTTAGCAAATTACACACACAAAAGTCGTATAAAGATGACGTGCAGAATGCACTACAAGAAATCGGCACACAATGGCACTTCATTCCTCCAGCCTCCCCTCATTTTGGTGGCTTATGGGAAGCGGGTGTCAAAGCTATGAAACATCATAAGCGCCGTTTAGTCTGTGATAGCAGGCTAACATATGAGGAAATGTGTCCACTCATGACTCAAATTGAAACATGCTTAAATTCGCGACCGCTGTGCCCAATATCTGAAGATCCTGAAAGCTTGGAAGTGCTTACTCCAGGTCACTTCTTGACTGGCTCTTCATTACTTGCCGTACCTGAAAGAAATAATCTTGAAAATAATCCAAATGCTCTTGATAAGTGGCAACGGGTAGGACGGATGCATCAGGATTTCTGGAGAAAGTAGTCATCCGAATACCTCTCAAGGCTACAGCAACGTCTTAAATGGACTCAACGACAACCGAACCTACAAATTGAAGATCTGGTACTAATTAAAGACGAACAGCTTCCACCAACAAAATGGGCACTTGGCCGAGTGATAGAAACGCACCCTGGACTCGATGAGCTAACTAGAGTAGTAACACTCCAAACGAAGGGATCAAGGATCAACCGACCAGTCACTGAAGTGTCGCTGCTTCCTATAATCGACAATCACATGAATGAATCGGTTGATCCAAAGAGACTCCTGCATCAAGCAAATGAAGAAACTACTACGATAGAGACGGTTCCAAATCCTACCTCCGTGAGCAAAATAATTAATTCGCATTGCATTCAAAGCTCGAATAAAAGGCGGAGGTGCTCAAACTCACTACATGAAAATAGAAATGTTAAACGCACCCGACAGCCAAATACAATTCCACCTCATAACTCAACTCACTGAGTAAATCATGGCTAACCTTCATGATATTGGCATTGTTCACTATATTAGTTATAGGCCAGCAACCTGATAAACCATATAGTATAACCAGGTTTAAAAGAACAAGAAGGAATATATTTTGAAGACGTATCAGAGATCCAGCTATATTCAAGCGAATGGAATCTTATCATTTACTATGACTTGTCATCATATTGGAAGGAGTTCACAGGGATAAGAATATCAGAAATCTGCCAACAAAACACCCATCTAACAATACCAAAAGAACTATGTAACGCAACAATTTTACAGTTACAACATCAGTATGGTGAATCCCTTTCAAATCAATAGTATATTACAACAACAAAATGAAAATGAAAGATTTAGAATCAAACGAGCTCCTCTTGAAATAGTGGGGCTCAATCGCAAACAGTTTATTTGGTATCCTTGATCAAGGGTTTGCAGAAAGATACGAAGAGCAAATTCAGAACATCAAGGAAAATGAAGATCTATTGAAAGAACTGCTAATGAATCAAACATCCCATTGCTGAACACACAATTAATGTCATAAAGAAGAATAGTGAGACGTTAAATCATCAAATCACTATCTTGGAACATCATAAAGAGACAATTGCAAATGGACTTAATAAAGCTGACGAAGTCTTAAAAACTACGCAAGCCTTTACGTCGGCAGTATTACTAGTAACCCTAAATCTGATAAACTTTCAACATATGCAAAGGAGCTTATTAGCTGTAGTAACCGACACAAAACACGGAAGGCTCAACACACTACTGCTCACACCCATTCAGCTTCGTGAACAACTAAGCATAATTAAAGAGCACTTACCAAAACATCTTAGAAGTACCAGGAGATGAAACTTCGAAATCATTACTGCCAATATATAATTCAATGCATGTTAAGATGCGCATCACGCAAAGGAATGTATATTTGACGTTCGAATTCCATTGCTCAATGCAGAAATATATCGGCTATTTAAACTTACGCCTATACCTGTGAAACATGCAGATCAGTTCATCCACATTCAACCCTCAACACAATACCTGGCTGTACACATCCATAAGGACCGCTTTACACCATTAAAAGGGGAAGATATCAAGGAATGCATACAATTATCAGAGGCCCAATTAATTTTCAATCTGAAACAGCCTATATACAGTGCGCAATCGAATCAAAGCAGATGTGAGATAGAACTGCTTAACCACCAGGGAAAATTATCATCCTTCTGTAAATTACGAAGTATACCATTGAAGAAAATGTGGTATAAGCTACACACACCAAGTACCTGGATCTATATAATGGATGCAGTAACTCATTTCGACAATCATATGTGGAACAACGATCCACCCTATAATCCTTGAAGAAAGTGGGATTATACAAATACAGCCTACCTGTATGATAAAGCATCCAACATTATTCATAAATGCAAACAATCAACAACCAGGAACCTTGAACTCCTCTTTTATACCGGAGCAAGAAATTATCTCTACTCACATTGGCGAATATTTGGCAAGTCAAAATACAACCAATACTTCCATTCCCTTGCTAATTAAAGAGATCAAGGCTGATGATATTGAAGAGCTCCATAAGGCAACTAAAACCCAATAACAGTATATCGCGGGAATTCCTCACCTTCACCGTCACCACATACATCATTATGTGGGATTCTATTCATTGGCAGCTATCTTAGTCGTCAGTGTGGCGTCCTACTTCTTGTGCAAAAAGCGACGAAACAACATAATGCCACAACTAAACCTACCTCAACCAACCCCAAGACGAGCAGGGTCCAGGTCACCAAGAGCAACTCGGTATCATCTTGGAGGTACCCCGATTTGATAATGCGAGGCGGGAGAATGTAGAGATATAAAATCCATAGTTAGTCATAACTTATTACAGAACAATATCAATAAGTCAACGACCGTAATTTCATTTTGAATATGCAATTTCTACCTTCACTTAGCTATGCAATTTTTACATTCACCAAAGTTCTATGTCAGCAATTGCATGGAAGTACAAGTGAAATTACGGTCCGGTGACTTTGCCTACGAAGTAAATTTATGCTGATCTTGTGATTTGTGTTTCATTGACATAAATTTTTGTTATATTTGTTTTTCATTTACTGTCATCCTATGTATATATGTATATTAATTATTGTAATAAATAAGCGAATCGAATTAATAAAAATTGAATTGATTATCAGATAGCAATCGATCAAGTTTAATTTATATCCATCAGTTCACAGTACAATCACTGTCCGTCCGTCTGTCTGATCAGTCATGTTGACGATTTTGCACAGCTTAACAAGCATCAAGGGATTTGGGTGGCAAGAACCACCTCAAGCCGGCTGATCGCTAGCGGCATATTTGCTGTGCAGCCACACCACGCTAATCCCGCGATGATTTTTGTAACAAAGAGGTGTCGGATGCAGTATGTATCTACATCCAGGTACAAGTGGATGTAGGTAGATCTGTCGGCTGACAAGCTCTTCGTTACAATGCTGATTTCCCAGATATAGCCAATACCAGTTAGCCGCTTTCCCGGAAACGAGTGTATAGAACCCCAGCACACAATGCGGAGGCGGATGCTTGTTCTAGTACTGCCAGAGATTCTACCCGAAATATGAAATCTGTCACATCCAGGGCCGGATGTGCTATCAAAATTCAACTTCCAGCGGAAGACAGGACTGTCAGATACGCTGTTACGGTCCCTCGCTTCTGGCTGTCGAGTATAAGTTGGAATGTTAAGCGGAGAAAACAAACGAACCCGATAAAGGTGGTACACGAGACCCAGTATTACTTTGTCTCGGCAACGGAGGTACTCCCGTGACTGGACGTATATTCAAACTTTCCAACCGATTGTTGATCGACGGAATACGTGACCTTGCTGACATTAGGTCACCAAACGTGTGTGGTATGGCAGTGGGAGCTGCTTGAGCCCTCTGCTCTTCGAATATTGAAAAGTCCAGGTACGACTCGGCAGGCTTAGTGTGGACGTTCCCCAAGTTAGGGTCCTGGTAAGTCCACCGCAGCGCCTTCGGTGGTCAAAACTGTTTTCGGCTTAGCACCTGTCCAACGGGTTGGCCACTTGACTATCCGTGCTAATCACAGGAACTGTGAGCGTTGCGCCTCCAGCGCCCTCGGCCACGGACTCTGTCGAAGGCTGGGAGGATTCGACACGGCTCAAGATATCCTCCAAGGTCTGGACATAAGTCTTCGCATCAGACTGGACAGAGGGAGACGTATTACGAAGCCACTGGGCTCTATAGAGTACATGGAGTACCTGACTGGTTATAAAGTGTACGATCTTCTCGACGGTTCGGATGGGGTCCGAACTCAGGTCACGATTCAGAGCGTCGACTCGACTGATAATATAGTCCAATTCGCGGCGTGGATTTTTATGAGCGTGATACTTAAAGGGTGCTCTGCCGGATTCCAACCTCTCGGCCTCGTACACTTCTATGAGCTTACGGCGAGGGGATAGCGTCAGTAGATCCAAGGTAGCGTACAGCGAATTCGACCTCAAGCTCATCCGGTGATAAGAAGGAGAAGTCCATCTTGGTCTGAATCTGACAAATAAAACCACGAGAATAAAAAATACCCGCGAGGTAATGTTCTGGTGTTAATACCAACAGACAATTCACCCGAGAATTATACTGAATATTTTAATAAAAGGACGCGTCTATAGTAGTTCCAAGAGTATTTCAACTAACGAATGTACCCAATACAACAGGGAAACAATGATGTGGCTACTCACGATAATTCAACTGAAAATTCCGCCAAGTATGGTAAAAAAAAAAAAAATCCAAAGTGCGTTTAACGACTAACGATGATACTGCGACCGGAAATTGTGCCAAATATCTATGTATATATAAGAAACCACAATACCTTTATCATAAGGCCAAGGATGATGCCCAGAAAAATTGTGCCAAATGTATAAATAAAAAGGAAAGAAAAAAAAAATGCGTTTGTACTAATGTCGCGATAATTCAGAACGAAAATTGTGCAAAATAAAACTAATAATAAAAAACGTGTCTATACTAATGAAAGAGAATACTCACCCGAAAACTGTGCCAAGTAAGGGTGTAAAAAAAAAAGAATGTATAAATGTGTTTATGCTAATGCCGAAAACAAAATCGTGCTAGATATATATATATATATATATATATATATATATATATAAAAAAACTTTATAATAATGACGATGAGAATTCCTACGGAACCGTGCCGATACGATTAAAAGAAACACTACTCTGATTTGAGATTATACGTTCTGCGTGTCTTACACGAGCAATCGATTTATACTATGCGTATTACTAACGTTCTTCATTTAAGAAAGGGGGAAGGACAGCCTCCCACACACCACAACAACAGAAAAAAAATCCTATTTTCCAGCACAGCTGGACAAAAAAAAAACAAAACTCTCTCTCTCTCTCTCTCACCTTCGCCGGCGAACATTGTTCAACCTATGCACTTTAGTCAGTCCATACTAGCAATTGTAGAAAACTAAAATTGTGTGGAACCGGAGCCTGAAGAGCTGCCGTCCCATGTTAGGATGATCAGGACGAACACTACTTTACCAAGGATAAAATCGGGAGGGATGAACATCGTTCATTAACTTGGCAATAGACTGAAGTCAACAGATCAAGGAAAGGTGAGAGGTCGGTGATTAAGTGGCTGCTGGTACTCGAGTAAGAAGCCGTAGCGGTGATTTATATAAGGAGCTAAATCTGAACGGGACAACCCAACCAAAACTAAATATCTGTGCAGGACAACCCAACTGATTTATATAAGGAGCTAAATCTGAACGGGACAACCCAACCAAAACTAAATATCTGTGCAGGACAACCCAACTAAAACTAAATATCTGAACGGGACAACCCAACTAAAACTAGAAACGATAGATAATACGGACTTCTTCTCGGAACCAGCAGAAGTGAACGGAAATAAGATCCATAACAGTATGCATCGCATACAACGTTCATCAACCACTAATCGACTTAGCCTCCCGTCACTAGAAGGTAGGGAAGGTTAATGGGGAATGAAGTTGAGATGAAAGGCGAATGTAAGTTGTCAGTAACTCAGTGGCTGCCAGCACTCAGGAGAGAAGCAGTAGCTGATTGTATATATTAGTATCATAAAAATAATTAACAGGCAGAAGAAAAAAACATGAATGCTTATAGATGCCAAAGGTGACAATGCAAACCTCAAAGCAGCTTTTTTTTTCTTTAAAAAAGACCCCAAAACTGAAATGGCTCACAGTCCGAAACACCATACAAATTTTTTAATATACTGGCTTCTCCCTGGAACCAGCAGATGTAAGCGGAATTAATTTCAAAAGCGTACGCATCGCATACAACGCTAACTGACCACTGCAAACTGAACAACTCACACTTCCATAAAGGAGCCTCCAGAAGGATTACTGAATTTAATAATAAGGGAAGAAGGGTTTGAACGAGAAAAAAATCTGGTGCGAAGTCAAGACGAATTATTGAATTTAATACTGATAAGGGAAGAAGGGTTTGAACAAAAAAAAAAACCCTGGTGCGAAGTAGCACACAAAAACCGGTAAGCTGACACCAATGCCCAGACAAGGACAGAATCAAAAGAAAAACATCGTTCAACAACTTGCCAGGTTTGGGTCAGCTGACCAGCTCGTTATGCAAGTAAAACTGACAAGTGGTCGTCATCTCGGCGTCCACGAGCCGAAACTTGGCTTCAAAAGTGGTACGCCTCGCGCAAAAGACTCGCTTGTTGCCGAGGAGATGAACGCTTAAAACAGGAAACTGTTAAATTCAAGGTAGAAATTGCCTTAGACTTGACCGAAGACAGTTTACGATCGCACATACAGCCAGAACCATGGTCGAGTGACCCAGCCGCGATACAAAGGTCGGGCCTAACGAGAGACAGAAAGGAGCTATCATTGAAGTAACGCACTCCACAGAAGCAAGAAGAGCTCTGGGTAGACCCAGCACCTTGTATCCGCCAGGCAAATCACTTGCGTCAGCTTAAAACATACTGAGGTCTTACAAAACAATGAAAAGTTCTAATAGTTGAGAAAATAACATTGAAATAGCAATTGCATTCTAGTCAAGAGAAGCTTGACTAAATGCGAAGAAAAAAAAACCAAAGTTTGGGCGCCATTTGTAACACAAATGGGCGACCAGAAATATAGCAAAATAAAACTTGGTATTAAAGCAAAAAAAAACCGTTTGGGCGCCATTTGTAACATTTGTAAATGGGCGACCAGAAATACAACAAATCAAAATAAGATCTTAATGCAAAAAAAAACCAATTGGGCGCCATTTGTAACGCAGAGCTTGTCAGGCGACAGATCTACCTACATTCACTTGTATACCTGAATGTAGATTTATACTGCATCCGACACCTCTTTGTTACCAAATCATCGCGGGATTAGCGTGGGTGGCTGCACAGCAAATATGCCGCTAGTGATCAGCCGGCTTGGGGTGGTTCTTGCCACCCACATCCCTTGATGCTTGTTAAGCTGTGCAAAATCGTCACCATAACTGATCAGACAGACGGACGGACAGAAAAAAAAGATCTAATGCAGACTTCCTTCTCATGGTGGAACCTGAAAACCTAAAAAGAAGAAAATTGATTTTATTTAATATGCTGCCAAAAGAAGGAGAATAGAAGACCTCAGCAACGCCGAACAAGTGCTGATTCACCCGGAGAGCTTACAACGCTGGCCGATGGACGATTGAGAGAGAGTGAGAGAGCTGAGAGGGGTCCCTGATGTTATTGAGGCCCCGGCTTTGTGTAATGTTGGGCCCAATCGCCCCCATCCACCCTGGCTAAGCCTCCAAAGCCGTATCGAAATGCTTAGACCCATTTGTTTCTACTTGGTGTGTGTCTGTTCAAGCTTCTCACAACATAACCTTGCCACCCCTCCCCTCCCCGTTTGGTTTTTCTTTTACGCGAACATAGCGACCTGATCAGCCAGCGGACGAATAGACGAAATCTGCAATAAAACGGGAAGAAAGAAAAAAATATATACACGTAGATATGAGATTTCAAAACTTTATAATTAGGTATGGTTTTACGACGACTCCTGTTCACAAACTGTTTACAATCCAGAAAGAGATTTATCTCTGACCTGCATAGCTAATTTTTTTACACAGAAAAAAAGATGACCACCTTGTGGCACACCCAAAAAAAAACAAAACAGACTTCGTATGCTTTACCTACCTAAATTGCTCGAGCCCTAATCTGAGAAATCTTACATCTAAATCTTATCAACTTCACTATTAATGTTCCACAAAACGGACCAAAGTCACTATTTCTCTACCTCTTTCCTCTTCTTTTCCTTTCCCTATATATACATGTAATTTATTTCAAGTTTAAAAAAAACGGCCTGTAGTAACTATGAAACAAAACTAATATTTGACCAGAAGGGTCCCACACGCAACTTAACCTAAGACAATTGTGAAGGTTACCTCAATCTCATACTTGCACGAGCCGTAGTAAAACCCCTTCTTCTTCTCTGAGTGTCAATCAGGTGGAGCGTTCCGACAGGTAAATATTATAATGCACAACTGGACGAATTATCATCTCACCCGCCGAATCCGTGAGTTTCAATCTTTAAACCCCTGGATATCCTGCTGCTGGCGACGGTACTTCTAAGCATTTTCATTAATAGAGCACAATTTCACCTTTCTTTCTTGCAGACTGAATGCTGCCAAAAATGACACTGCGACAATCATGCACACATGTAAGTTACTGAATTCCTTTACAAAAACACTAATTTACATATTCCTTTTCGCAGGCTAAATGCTGCTTACACACCACTGCGGCAATTATGCACACAGGTAAATTAGTAAATTCATTATTAAAGCGCAATTTCACAATTCTTTCTTGCAGACTGAATGCTGCTGAAACTCCACTGCGGCAATTATGCACACAGGTAAATTAATAAATTTATTATTAAAGCACAAATTCGCATATGTTCTAACTTGCAGACTGGATGCTGCTGAAAATGACACCGCGTCAATTATGCACACTGGTAAATTAATAAATTCAGTATTAAAGCACAATTTCACAATTCTTTCTTGCAGACTGAATGCTGCTTAAACTCTATTGCGGCAATTATGCCCACAGGTAAATTAATAAATTCATTAGTAAAGCACAACTTTACATTTCTCTCTTGCAGACTGGATACTGCTGAAAATAACACTGCGGCAATTATACGCACAGGTAAGTTAATAAATTCTCATTAATATAACACAATTTTACAATTCTTTCTTGCAGACTGAATACTGCTTAAACTCCACTGCTGCAATTATGCACACAGGTAAACTAATAAATTCAGTATTAAAGCACAATTTCACTATTCTTTCTTGCAGACTGAATGCTGCTTAAACTCCACTGCGGCAATTATGCCCACAGGTAAATTAATAAATTCTCATTAATATAGCACAATTTTACAATTCTTTCTTCCAGACTGAATACTGCTTAAACTCCACTGCGGCAATTATGCACACAGGTAAATTAATAAATTCAGTATTAAAGCACAACTTTACATTTCTCTCTTGCAGACTGGATGCTGCTGAATATGACACTGCGGCAATTATGCGCACAGGTAAGTTAATAAATTCTCATTAATATAGCACAATTTTACAATTCTTTCTTACAGACTGAATACTGCTTAAACTCCACTGCTGCAATTATGCACACAGGTAAATTAATAAATTCAGTATTAAAGAACAATTTCACAATTCTTTCTTGCAGACTGAATGCTGCTTAAACTCCACTGCGGCAATTATGCCCACAGGTAAATTAATAAATTCATTAATAAAGCACCACTTTACATTTCTCTCTTGCAGACTGGATCCTGCTGAAAATGACACTGCGGCAGTTATGCGCACAGGTAAGTTAATAAATTCTCATTAATATAGCACAATTTTACAATTCTTTCTTGCAGACTGAATACTGCTTAAACTCCACTGCTGCACTTATGCACACAGGTAAATTAATAAATTCAGTATTAAAGCACAATTTCACGATTCTTTCTTGCAGACTGAATGCTGCTTAAACTCCACTGCTGCAATTATGCACACCGGTAAATTAATAAATTCATTATTAAAGCACAATTTTACAATTCTTTCTTGCAGACTGAATGCTGCTGAAAATGACACTGCGGCAATTATGCGCACAGGTAAGTTAATAAATTCTCATTAATATAGCACAATTTTATAATTCTTTCTTGCAGACTGAATACTGCTTAAACTCCACTGCTGCAATTATGCACACAGGTAAATTAATAAATTCAGTATTAAAGCACAATTTCACAATTCTTTCTTGCAGACTGAATGCTGCTGAAAATGACACTAAAAAGTTTTCCGTGACACTCCTCGACACATCTAATTAGATTTTTCCTCGACACGACCACGAATTTCGCGATAAAAAAAAAACCAAAAGTACTGATATCGTCGCGTATCGATGATTCAACTTCTCTCTTTCCACCAAAAAAGAAAATCCCCATAAAAAACTTTTACTAAAACTCTAGCGCTAAACTCATTAGATCCGTGCGCAATCAGAACTTAAACCAGACTCCCAATCCCCTCACGCAATCTCCCTACATTCCGCCGTTCTGTCTTTTCCACCGCACGACAGACGAGCGCCTTCGTGTACCACCGACTCTGTTCGTGTCTCTGGTGCCCACCTCTAGACGAACGTTTTTCACTTTTTGTGAGTTTTAAAGGCAAGTTAGCGCTGGTGCTATTGCCTGGGTACGGGTGTGTGTGTATTTTTTTTTCGGTAGAAAGAATATTTCATTTTGGAGCAAAATTTTCTGGGAATTTTTTTTTGCATTTGTGGACCCGCTGCAATACATTACATGATGGTATCATGCGATGTATTACAGCTAGGCCAATTGCCGTTTTCGTCGCTTTGATGTGGTTGACTAGCGGTAAATGTTATCCGAAAAATTGTATTTTGTGCTCATTTTGCGCATTTTAGAATTTTTGGACTGAAATTATTTTGCAGCTGTTGTTATTTCGTTTAGATCTGTACTTGTATGCGAGTGTGTATACTTATGGCTTTATCTTTGTAGGAATTTTCTAATATGAAGAAGTAGCATAGGGCTACTTCTTGAAAATAAATAAATTTTGACTTTTCAGGAATTTTCTAACATGAAGAAGTAGCATAAGGCTACTTCTTGCAAATGAATGAAATTTTACTTTTCAGGAATGTTCTAATATGAAGAAGTAGCATAGGGCTACTTCTTGCAAATGAATAAATTTTTACTTTTCAGGAATTTTCTAATATGAAGAAGTAGCATAGGGCTACTTCTTAAAAAAAAAAAAAAAAATTTTGACTTTGTAGGAATTTTCTGATATGAAGAAGTAGCATAGGGCTACTTCTTAAAAATAAATAAATTTGACTAAATTACATACTCTGGGAAATCGTGGGGTTTTCTCTACAGACGTAGAGAAGCCAAACAAAAGTAGCGTAAGGGGGTATACGCTACAGACTCTGTCCAGCCAGTTGGCCAACAGAGACATGTCTCCGTGAGAACACAATCAAAAAAAAATTGTGAGGCCACCTACTATTTCAATAGCAGAAGGCCAGCGGGAAAGATCGATTCAAAAACTTTAAAAAAATTCGAAAGAACTAGACATCTGTTCAGACTCGAGGCTTGACCATAGTCAAACCTAGTGTCGAACTTCAATTCAAAAACTTTCAAAACTTTTAAAAGGTTACGTTACTTTATTTTACTCAATCAACTTTCAAAAATTAAAATATCAAAACTTTCAAAAAAACTGTACTTTACTTTACAAAAATTCTCAACAAAAAAACCAATTAGACCCAGGTTTGCATATAACTTCCACTGGATATGAAACTTGAGGTCAGTCAATTAGCAAAGTGCCAAATGACCATCTCACTCTAAGTCCCAGACCCCAGTAAAAGTCAAAATGAGACCACCGAAGTCTAACGGGGATGGCCCCACGTTGAGCGCCATTTTTGTTACGGAACTATATAGAGTGATTGGCTTGGACGTGAAGTCCAGGCTGCCAGCATGACAGATCACTCGGCGGACAGCGTTCACTGCAGGGCGGCACGCTAGCTCGCCGCGGCTATTGGCGGAGAGTGTAGGGAGGTTCCACGAATAAACCTGCCGCTGCCGCCTGCCATATACAAAAAAAATTTCGTGCCTTTAACCAAAAAACGCCGGCACACATTCAGTCTTGAAGGAACCTTTACGTCACTTACCTACATCCGTATTGAAAGCGCAGATGGTCTGCCTTCCTGCATGCCCCAACCAGCCAACTGACTCTGAGTGCAGATATTTTCAGAGTCCCTTGTAGACCTGTAAAGAGAGAGACTAGCGGACCTAGACGACCTTCATGTGAGAGGGCTCCGGGAAAGTGAAAGGAGAAATAAAAGCGTTCAGCACTTCATTTTTACGTTATAATTGCGATTTTTAAACTATAATTCTTGTTCAAGAAATAAGACATTTTCAAAAAAAAATATACACTTAATCATGGATTCATTCTAACAAATAAATGTTAAATTAAAGTTAATTCTTATGAAATTATTATGAATTGAACGTATATCCTTTATCTTTTAAATAATCTGTCTACTCGATATATTAAACGTTGATCTAATTATTTTATATCGTTTATTGTCATGACGGTGATGACGATTTGTTTAAATTTCTACATTGACTGAAGCTTAAAAGCAGCTTATAGGAATCTAAAATGTTATGTTTTCAATTTTTATTCAAATTTTATAAATAAAATAAAATTGTTTGTATTTATATTAACCCATTTGTTGGGAAAAATTAATTTCAGTTATTTTGGCAAGCAAATATATGTATTAGGTACCTATTTAAAACTTTTGGCCAAAAATTTTATTACTTTGAGGGAAATAATGCATTAGATTTTCCCTTTCGAGGGAAAACATTAACCAAAAGTTAAAATACTATGTGACTACGGTTGCTTAGTATTCAAGCTTATATCTGCTCTCTTCTTACACGCAGTCCTATTTTCCACACAAATCTTATGTCACTTTAAGCAGAGCGTATCAATCAAGTTCGAAAACGTTATCGTTTAATGGCAGTTATGTACTGTTTGAAAAAAAAAATGAATAATAAATTTATGCAAAATTAATATACCCTACATACACGTCACAGTTACCGTTGTAAAAATTACCTTATTTCAACTACATACAAAGCATTATTTGTAAATTAATCCAGGCTGACTTTCAAATAAATATCTTAAAAATTAATTAATAAAATTTGCTTTTTGTGGATAAAATTTAGGGCAACTATAGCTTACAACCTTTTTTCACATTTTTACGTTAATCATTGCATTCTTATCTATTTACTTATTTCATTGATAGGGAAACTAATTTCAACTGTTATCCCTTTTTTCTAATTATATATTTATATTATAATCTAAACTCTTTACGTACATACCAAACACAATATGCAAAACGGTTGACTGGAAGAGTTTAAGTAGGTACGGCACCCACTGACCCGTCAGTTACTGCACAATGTTGTGTATCTCTTAGATTTTGCCATATCTAAGAAACTGCATACAATTTAATTAAATGCTAGTCTCCTATAACATTTTCGTTTGTCTGATCAATCTCACTCATACTGTAGTAGCATCCCAATTCGGTGGGGTACCCGTTTTATCGGTCTGTAAGGACGGGATGCTGTCCAACTTTGCTCTCATAAGTAATAATCGAATATGTCTGCTATTTTGTCTTGCTATTTTCATGATCTATTTCTAAGCTGTTTAATGTCGGAATGTCCAGCGTTGAACATTGTTTAAGCAGCGGCTTACAAATAAATGCTTTTTGCATTTGAAGAGTCGACGGATTGACGACACGTTTATATAGTATCTGTTTTTTGCGACTTCTTGGTAATCGCACCAAATCTATTTTTCAGAACTTAGCCGACAATTGCTATTTGCTCCACGTAATGCAAAATGCCGCAGTTAAATACATCGGTAAATTCCGAGGTTATACTTCTTCAGCATTATGATACTGCAATTTATTTTGCGGATCTGTATATGTACAACGCATTTAAACCCAGATGACGGAATGTTCTTTTTTTGCTGGACGAAAAGGTGGCGGATTACTTTATTGTTAGTACTGGTTAAATTATTCGTCAATGTTTTAGAAAGTAATTTCTTGTGAGCTCCCGTTTCCACGTCTTTTTGGATTTCACGGTTTGACAAGACAGATCGATTGTCTGCTTCTTTTCCACCCGCAGGCCAGAATTCTTCCAAATTTGGCGTGTGGACTGTCGGTAAGGCAGCCGGCCAGTATACGTGCTGCAGTAATTCTCCGTGTAGCATATTGCTATATGCAGTACGCTACGACCATAACAGGGCTTATATCGTTATCGTGTCTCATCATGGCTTTGATTAGCTTCGAGTCTGCTTTAATGTCTTGGTTATAAAGTCCATTCCTGAAGACATATTGTATTCGTTTATCCATTGCCATATGCATGGCTTTTCTGATTCTGAGATGTCCTTCTTTGCTGATTATATTGTACAACTTATTGTTTATACCGTCTCGTATCTCTTTATTTACCATTATTTCATAAGCGTCTTTGATGTCAAGGTCGTTTGTAAGATATGTTATTCAATATGTGATTGCTTGGAATTGTTGAGTTTTTTAAGGTACTCATTGGTGTGTACTAGAGTGTAGAAAGTTTGGTAGTAAATTTTTGGGGGTGTTTAGTCTCTAATATATTTGCTATTTTGCTTGTGATGAGAACGGTGTCTGTGTTGTTGAAGTTTATAATAGGTGGAATGAAATTCGGTCCGTATGATAAGATTGCTTGGCAATCTTCATTAAATTCAAAGGATGTCAGGTTTTTAAAACCACCTTTAATTATCTTGAGTTTCTTCATGTTGAGTTTGGTCAAGTCTGTGTAACTGAATATTTTGCTTAGAGATATTTGGCTTGGAGTTATTTGCTTGGACAATAATCTGGAATTATAATATGGTTTATATGGTTATGTGGGTGAGTTAGGCATACAGGAAATGTGAAATTGAGAAAAAACTATTAGGAGTTAAATTTTGTTTGGATTATAATCTGGAATATAAGCTGGAATTATAATATGGTTTGTGACGAAGTTACATGCATAGCATACACAGAGTAAGTTCCGCAGTATTCTAACTCATAAGTGTCTACATTTATAAAGAGCAAAGTATCTAGTCTCGTATACAGACCGCTCTATAGCCATACCTATTGTATAACCACAGTCATTCATATGATTTCTCCCACAGAACACATCAACCAAGTGATACGTGATCACTCATCGTGGAATGACGAAATAACAAATGGAGGGGCAGACCAGTCAACAGCAATTACAGTATCCAGGAGGTCATCAGAACAGAGAAATCAGTCGTTGTTCAACCGCAGTAGCGAGCACTTACCAGTACCGAGCTGGTACCAGAAATCCAGACTAGTACCAGAAATCCAAAGCAAGTAGCAGTACCGCAGTTTCAAGCAAGTCCGATCTCCAGTACTACCGTTGAGGAAGCTACCGCCGCTGGCTTATAAATAAGCAGCAGCCAGTTGGAAATTTGTCAGTTGCCTCCCATCAGCACGACAAGACACATCCTCCATGTACTAGCGCAAAGACGTATTCTCGCTTCGTGCGTGGTCTGACGCTATACATTTCTTCCTGTCCTTACCCTAGTGTTAGCGCTACGACGTATTCTCGCTTCGTGCCTGGTTCGATGCTACACTACTTCCCCTCGTGCTAACGCTACGACGTATTCTCGCTTCGTGCGTGGTCCGACGTTGCACAATCTCCTCTAGTGTTACGCTACGACGTATTCTCGCCTCGTGCGTGTTCTCATTTCAATTCTACCAACGTCGTGGGATTTTGATTTGACCCTGGGCATCTTCCTGACTACTCGTAGCAATGCTCGATCCGACGTTACGCACGAGCAGCGACCTGGCTTTGTACTGAGGAAACATCATGCCCGATAAGCAAAGCGAGACGAATACCGATAAAACCGCCAGTTGAGTACACACACTGAAGAAAGTGCAACTAGTAAGCGAATTAATTCAAGTGGGGTTAGCCAGTATAGGAACAACCAACGCACTCAGGAAAAGACTAAGTGACTACATCAAGCAAGGGAACAAGTTGAGTGAACCAGTCATCCCCACTACTGGCAGTTGTACGA
>OZ005744.1:50814619-50822119 GCA_963930735.1 Dioctria linearis
CTGACCGAGGATATGGACCCAGGAAATCGATGTACAACTTCTGCCAGGGTCTTTCTGTCACAGACGGACTCCTATAGGTGGTCTAAGAATGGTATTGGGGGCTTTGATCTCTTTACACACGTCACAGGCGCCTACGTAGTTTCTGATATCAACCGTCATTCGTGGCCAGTACAAGTGTCTGCTCAGACGTTCCAGTGTTTTCCCTATACCCCCGTGGAAAGCCAGTGGCGGATCATGCGCTCTTGAAACAACGTCGGAGACAATCCTTCGTGGAATCCAAGGCTTCCAAGCTTCTCCTTCCTGAATCGGATCGCCTGCACTCGGAACAATCCGAATGTACACGAAGCCATCCCTGACGCAAAGATCTAGTAGTTTGCCAGAAGTCGTTTTAACTTTATGCCACAGTTCCTCATATTCCAACGAGTTGAAATATGGCGAACTAAGGTCAACTTCCGGCCAGGATCATCAGGTGGTGTGTCGCAATGAATGCGTGATAGCGCATCAGGGACGACATTCAGGCTTTCTTTTCGGTGCTCAATAGTGAAGTCGAAACCCTGAAGCTTCAAACTCCACCGAGCAAGCCTACCGGTGAGGTCCTTTTGAGACATCAGCCAATTCAAGCTCGCATGATCCGTCACTATCTTAAACGGTATAAGTTCTATGAAGGGCCGGAGCTTTTATAATCTTAGGATTGCACCTAAACATTCTTGCTCTGTGACGGTGTAATTTCGTTGTGCTGAGTTCAACTTTTTCGAGACGTAGGCTATTGGCTTCTCGTGGCCATCGTCATCTAGTTGAAGCAGCACTCCACCAATACCTTGTTAGCTCGCATCGCACTGTATGAAGAACGGCTTGGTGAAGTCTGGGCTCACTAGCAATGGAGCAGAAGTAAGTTTTTGTTTCAACAAATCAAGAGACGTCTGGTGTCCACTTGAACTGACTAGGGTTTTTCGGGGTGTCAGTTATGGAGACAGTTAAATCAGCATAGTTTGGGTTAAACCGTCTATACCATCCCGCCATACCTAGTAGGCGTCGGGCTTGCCGAACAGTTTTAGGTGACGGATAGTCAACTATATCTGAGATCTTAACTGGGTCAGTCCTGATTCCTCCTTTCCCGGCTATAAAACCCAAGTATTTAGTCTACTTAATGCAAAACTTACTCTTCTCAACGTTGATAGTGAGGCCAGCTATCCTCAAACAATCCGCTACACAGGAGAGCAATGTGAGATGTCAAAGTCTGATGACAGAATCAGTAAATCGTCCAAGTAGACGAGAACATTTTCACGAAGATCGAAAGGAATGACCTTATCCATGAGGCGGCACATACTTTGTGGAGCATTGCAAAGGCCGAAAGGCAACACGGTGTACTGATAGAGAGGATGACCAGGTACTGTACCCGCGGTCTTCTCTCTGGAATCAGCGTCTAGTGGGATCTGCCAGAATGCGTCTTTCAGGTCCAGGCTTGCAATGTAGTTTGCCGGAGGAAGGCGACTCAGAAGCGCATCTATCTGCGGTAGCTGATAGGCGTCCTTCTTCGTAACGGAGTTGACTTTCCTGGCGTCAAAACAAAGCCGAACCTTTCCAGGCTTCCTCACTAGTACAACTGGAGAGCTCCAAGGACGCTGGCTCTCCTCTATTACACCCAACGATAGCATTCGTCGCAATTCCGCATCCATCAAACTTTGTACTGCCGGTGAAATCGGATAAAACCTCCGTTTTATCGAAGTCGCGTCATTCGTTTCAATCCTGTGACTGACAAGAGAGGTTTGTCCTAAGCCTAAAAAGGCGAAGGACGGGAAGTGCTGTGTAGTAGCTTCTAAACGCTGTCCATCCAGACCGGAAAGAGCATGGCAGTCGGTGTCAGGAGTAGCTAGTAAACTTGGTGTCACTTCTGCAACTATACCTAGGACATCTGGAGCCAACTCAAATAGACGCCAGAGTGTATTTCTAGATAGAGTGCCTGTGTGAGCCCAGGAAGCACGTAAAAACGCACGTTTTGGGTCTTACCACGGAAAGTGATTTCCAAGTTCACATGACCACGCACAGTAGTCATGACACCATTCGCTACTTATACCTGTGTCCGATACCTCTTCCATTCAACCTCTACTTCTACAAGCGTCTCTAGAGCTCGTGGCCTAGAATACTGACAGTGGCACCACTATCAAGTAATCCAGTCTCAGTTCGCCCGAGCAGCTTTACTTCGGCATACGGTCGAATGACGTCTGGAAACACGATTTCAGCTTACTCCGCTACTGAGGAGAAGATTCGGTCTCTTACTGCATTACAATTCTGCAGACGCGTATGATACGGCGTCAGCGGGTGTGAAACAGACTCACGAAAATTAAGGACCCTTCCAAAGAAGTGTCTAATGGTGTCATGGTCTCCCCAGAAGTGAAAATGGGAGCTTGAAGAACTCCGGAGAAGTCTATCAGGTTCTCCGTGTCTATCAGTGAAATATTTGTACTATCAGGTGGTTTGCTGATATCATCAGAGTCACTGAATGATATCAGTGGACAATTCAGCGGTTCATCGTCAAAGTCTGCTAATGGAGCGGACCTTCCTCCTTGTTCAAGGCTTGAACTGGAGTGTTCATTGCAGTTTGTGCGCGTGACGTTGACACTGGTCGAGAAAAGGTGGTGGTATTCCCGACCCACCCGTCGCCGGTTTTTCTGTCGACAATGGCTACAGTCGGGCTTGAAGATATTTTTGCGTCCGCATCCATAGCAGAACACGACTTGTCTTTCCTGCCGGCAGTCTTGGTAAAAGTGACCGGGCTATTCACAATTCCAGCAGCTAACGTTCTGAGATGTTGTTAGGGCAGATAGTGGGACGGCTTCCTCATTGCGTTCAGGTGATCTATGCTGTTCGGCATATGTTGGATGGCACTCATCCACCTCGCTGACTCTTGGGCTGCGATAGGTGTTCCAGCTGCACGCTGTCGCGATTCGCTGCTGTGTAGTCTGTATTTGAGTCACGAGACTCCGTAGCTGGTGGATGGTGTTAGTGGGATGTAAACAGATTTTCTGCTGAATGTCTGAAAGCAGATTAGCCTTCACGATCCC
Source organism: Dioctria linearis (assembly GCA_963930735.1). NCBI lineage: Eukaryota > Metazoa > Arthropoda > Insecta > Diptera > Asilidae > Dioctria > Dioctria linearis. The sequence goes on from OZ005744.1 coordinate 50,817,682, forward strand.
TAGAAACTCTCGGTCTGTCAAAGGACTTTGCAGTTGATAGCGCAGATGTACCAGGTGTTCATGGTATGTTGCAAATGACTCCCCTGCTTTCTGTTTCCTCAACATCAGCTGGACCTTGACCTTGAGGTCATCCTTCGGTACTCCCGATTCAGCTAACAGAGCTGTCTTTACATATTCCCACGAAGGCGTGGAGTTCTGCCTCAGGAGAGACCAGTACCAATCCATTGCTCGACCAGAAAGCAAGGTTGTCATGTGCCGTACTACGAGATCAAAATCTCCGTCTAAGGCCGAGTAAGTCAACGCTTCCACTCTAAACACGAATTCGTCGACAGTAAGTCGAGAGCTGTCGCCACTATAGGATATATTCCATCTCCGGATGGGACTACCAGAACGTCGTGGTACTAGGCCCGACGGGATACGATGAGATGGAGCTGGTGGAGGCTGGTTAAAATTCGGTCTAGGCTGACCAAGAGGTGATGCCGGTCTATTACACGACTGCCTACGATCGTCGTGAAACTCTGGCGGTGGTCTCGGTTCACCCACGGAAGGAGGTGGCCGGGAAAAATCAACTGGTGGAATTGCAGCTGATATTTGCTGCCTGACGTTAGTTGCCAGTTCAGCTCGCAAGGTGTTTAGGCTCTGCTCGAGGCCTTCTCGAACTAAATCCTGCATCTGCTGGTGCAGATCTGCCAGCAAGGCTTCGGTCGCTGCTGAGCTCTGACCCTGAGCAGTAGGTAGTGGTCTATTTCGTCAGGAACTGGGATTTGTGAAGGTCATGGAATGTAGATCTGGCATTCCAGGTGATAAGGATCTTCGACTAGTTGGGGGAATCGTTAAAGGTGGTAAGTCTAATGTCGGCACGGACAGCAATTGCTCGTGAGTGGCAGACTTTACGGGCTTCGTCATCTTCGGGACAGCGCCTGTATACTCAGTAAAATTATACTGATTGAGATGGAATCTGCAGTTCGGGCAGTTTGAATGCTGTCCAATCCACATTTTCGGGCATGCTTTGTGAATCACATATCCACAGACCGTCTTCACTGGCTTCCTCTGTCCTGACCAGTCGCCCTCTGGCAACGGCGTCGGTACCCCAGTTGCTTGCGGTGGTGTTCGCGCTGTAGCCATTGTATAATCTCAAGCGTTCAGTCGTAAAACCAATGTTTTTATATATCGCAGGACTGTAGACTGGATAGTCTTCCCCGTCCTAAAAAGTTTATGTAGTCCGACCAAGGAAAAGACAGGTGTTTTCCCAGCCGTACTCGAGACAACTAAAGTGTCAAGTCAGAATTGTTCCAAAAATTTGGAAGAGATACTAAAATTTCCAGGAAAGATCACCAAAAATCGGAAAAAATAACAAACCTTCCAACTAAAATCGAGATACCAGACCGTTCAATTTGAAATTTCAAAAGAATTTTCCAAGAGTTCGAGCAAAAAATTCAAAAATCACCAAAATCTGGAGGAATTCTAGTCGTAGTTACTGAAGTTTCAAATATATTTAAAGAGATACACAATTTCAAGACAGGGAGTACTCTAACCTCAGAATTCACTACTGGTACTACCACAGTCGCGCAGTCAAAAAAAGTATAAGTGCTAACCGTATTTGAAGAAGATATAAGTGCTAACTGTATTTGAAGAACTACATAGCTCAGACGTTCAGAAAAAAATTCACAAGAAAAAAATTCATAACATTTCTCCCTCACTCTCCAGGAGCTAACTCTCCACATAAAAATCTCTAGGTCACTCTCTCTAATCAGGTCAGAAGTAATGATGTAAGCAAGCGACGTGAATGTGTGCATGAAAAACTTAGAAAGCAGAAAGCTGGAAGAGTCGGGTTGGAGAAACTAGAGACTAAAAATGATACTAGAGATTCTTCTGCCAGGCAGTTAGCAGTATGCCAACTCCTGATTACCGAAGGTCTCCAGCATCACTTCCATCCTCCAACAACTCTTTCCTTACTCTTCACCTGATTGTCATGTCTAGCTAACCTTCCAACTGGGCAGAATCATGAATCTGGTCAACTAGTTAGCCAAAAAGTCGTCTCACAGATTCACGACTCTGTCCAGCCAGTTGGCCAACAGAGACATGTCTCCGTGAGAACACAATCAAAAAAAATTTGTGAGGCCACCTACTATTTCCATAGCAGAAGGCCAGCGGGAAAGATCGATTCAAAAACTTTAAAAAAATTCGAAAGAACTAGACATCTGTTCAGACTCGAGGATTGACCATAGTCAAACCTAGTGTCGAACTTCAATTCAAAAACTTTCAAAACTTTTAAAACGTTACGTTACTTTATTTTACTCAATCAACTTTCAAAAATTAAAATATCAAAACTTTCAAAAAAACTGTACTTTACTTTACAAAAATTCTCAACAAAAAAACCAATTAGACCCAGGTTTGCATATAACTTCCACTGGATATGAGACTTGAGGTCAGTCAATTAGCAAAGTGCCAAATGACCATCTCACTCTAAGTCCCAGACCCCAGTAAAAGTCAAAATGAGACCACCGAAGTCTAACGGGGATGGCCCCACGTTGAGCGCCATTTTTGTTATGGAACTGTATAGAGTGATTGGCTTGGACGTGAAGTCCAGGCTGCCAGCATGACAGATCACTCGGCGGACAGCGTTCACTGCAGGGCGGCACGCTAGCTCGCCGCGGCTATTGGCGGAGAGTGTGGGGAGGTTCCACGAATAAACCTGCCGCTGCCGCCTGCCATATACAAAAAAATTTCGTGCCTTTAACCAAAAAACGCCGGCACACATTCAGTCTTGAAGGAACCTTTACGTCACTTACCTACATCCGTATTGAAAGCGCAGATGGTCTGCCTTCCTGCATGCCCCAACCAGCCAACTGACTCTGAGTGCAGATATTTTCAGAGTCCCTTGTAGACCTGTAAAGAGAGAGACTAGCGGACCTAGACGACCTTCATGTGAGAGGGCTCCGGGAAAGTGAAAGGAGAAATAAAAGCGTTCAGCACATCATTTTTACGTTATAATTGCGATTTTTAGACTATAATTCTTGTTCAAGAAATAAGACATTTTCAAAAAAAATATACACTTAATCATGGATTCATTCTAACAAATAAATGTTAAATTAAAGTTAATTCTTATGAAATTATTATGAATTGAACGTATATCCTTTATCTTTTAAATAATCTGTCTACTCGATATATTAAACGTTGATCTAATTATTTTATATCGTTTATTGTCATGACGGTGATGACGATTTGTTTAAATTTCTACATTGACTGAAGCTTAAAAGCAGCTTATAGGAATCTAAAATGTTATGTTTTCAATTTTTATTCAAATTTTATAAATAAAATAAAATTGTTTGTATTTATATTAACCCATTTGTTGGGAAAAATTAATTTCAGTTATTTTGGCAAGCAAATATATGTATTAGGTACCTATTTAAAACTTTTGGCCAAAAATTTTATTACTTTGAGGGAAATAATGCATTAGATTTTCCCTTTCGAGGGAAAACATTAACCAAAAGTTAAAATACTATGTGACTACGGTTGCTTAGTATTCAAGCTTATATCTGCTCTCTTCTTACACGCAGTCCTATTTTCCACACAAATCTTATGTCACTTTAAGCAGAGCGTATCAATCAAGTTCGAAAACGTTATCGTGTAATGGCAGTTATGTACTGTTTGAAAAAAAAATGAATAATAAATTTATGCAAATTAATATACCCTACATACACGTCACAGTTACCGTTGTAAAAATTACCTTATTTCAACTACATACAAAGCATTATTTGTAAATTAATCCAGGCTGACTTTCAAATAAATATCTTAAAAATTAATTAATAAAATTTGCTTTTTGTGGATAAAATTTAGGGCAACTATAGCCTACAACCTTTTTTCACATTTTTACGTTAATCATTGCATTCTTATCTATTTACTTATTTCATTGATAGGGAAACTAATTTCAACTGTTATCCCTTTTTTCTAATTATATATTTATATTATAATCTAAACTCTTTACGTACATACCAAACACAATATGCAAAACGGTTGACTGGAAGAGTTTAAGTAGGTACGGCACCCACTGACCCGTCAGTTACTGCACAATGTTGCGTATCTCTTAGATTTTGCCATATCTAAGAAACTGCATACAATTTAATTAAATGCTAGTCTCCTATAACATTTTCGTTTGTCTGATCAATCTCACTCATACTGTAGTAGCATCCCAATTCGGTGGGGTACCCGTTTTATCGGTCTGTAAGGACGGGATGCTGTCCAACTTTGCTCTCATAAGTAATAATCGAATATGTCTGCTATTTTGTCTTGCTATTTTCATGATCTATTTCTAAGCTGTTTAATGTCGGAATGTCCAGCGTTGAACATTGTTTAAGCAGCGGCTTACAAATAAATGCTTTTTGCATTTGAAGAGTCGACGGATTGACGACACGTTTATATAGTATCTGTTTTTAGC
>OZ005744.1:50828528-50836028 GCA_963930735.1 Dioctria linearis
ACACACACACACACACACATACACACACACACACACATAATGCAGCAAAATTACAACCACTTGATGCCGCGAACGTGTGTAGGAATAGGAGATCGATGATCTTTAATTATATGCATAGAATGGCTGGAAGGTGTGAATGTAAACAAAAACAGTTTGCAAGAAAAGTAAAAACAGGTTGACGATTTGGCGAGCCTTAAATAAATAAAAAACGTGAAACATTGTTCTGATTATATTAATTTAAAATGCAATATTTTCACATCTTGCTCATTAAATGGTATTAATTGTATGCGCGTTTATAAAGGCTACAAAGACTACAACATTTTTTGTTATATAAACGATTTAGCTGCATAAGCGATCTGCGTTCGGCAATTAAAGCCCACAGCACCAACCAGCTATTCATAATTCCAGCTAAATGTGTTATGTTATATAAATAAATAAATATAAATGTAAAGGGTGAAGCCTACAATTAAATTTTAATTTGCATTCTACAGATACTGTACTGTTCCTCGAAAATGTTTCGGCCACGAGAGTATAATTAATTTTTACTTTATATATATATCTTGTAGCGCCATCGACTGGAATGAAAAAAATTTGCTGTTATGAGTCAGGTTGACATTTTGCTAGGTACATGAACGCTTTTCTCACGGATAAAATTGCACAGATAGCATATGGAATACTTCGTAACGAAACTTTGAAATTCATGTGTTGACTCGAAACTGGTGTAAACATGGCATGTAGGTAATGCAATCTTCTGAAGAAGGTACCAACGGAGTTTTACATCGATCTAATTAGAAAAAACCGTAAAAATCAACAAAAAAGAAACCCCAAGACTGAAAAATTTAACTAACATAAAGTGTTCTTGCCCTGGACCTGGATATTTTGACAATTCTCTTTGTTATGCAGGTAAATGATCTTGAAGGCATCGCGTGATAAAAGTATCAATCGATTATTGTTCTAATAAACAAATACACCATCATGGGAATAACAAAGATATACTATAAGCTCAGCTATATTCACCTAGCGATATAGTTTCTAAATACAATGCATGGGCATACAATAGTATCAATACAATATATCAATGCTGAGTAAGGCGAGTTTTACGACATTTTAAATTAATATGGGGGCGATGATCTGAAAAGTTAGATCAAGAAATAAAAGGCGAGGTTAATAGCACGCAAATATTTTTATTGTAGCCGACGAACATTTAATGTTTTGCGTTTGAAAATAATAAATTTTACAAAGTGTAAGAACATGAATAGTACACGCAGAAAATCAATTTGGAATACTGTGTTGAACCAGAATAGAAAACAAAATATAATTTCAACCGATTTATATATAAAATAGTAGATACTGCACCTCCAGGCAGATTAAAAATCGCATACTTAACAGTAAATATTTTAATCTTGGTGTGGAATACATATTGCAATGCCAATGCCAATGCCAACACCTAAAGCATCAATTGCTTCCTGCAACAACACGCGATTCATTTTTAATGATTATTTCACTTTACTTCCATTTCGTTAAGTTTATTTGTTGTGTTCCACACACACACACACACACACACACACACACACACACACACACACACACACACACACACACACACACACACACACACACACACACACACACACACACACACACACACACACACACACACACACACACACACACACACACACACACACACACACACACACACACACACACACACACACACACACACACACACACACACACACACACACACACACACACACACACACACACACACACACACACACACACACACACACACACACATACACACACACACACACACACACACACACACACACACACACACACACACACACACACACACACACACACACACACACACACACACACACACACACACACACACACACACACACACACACACACACACACACACACACACACACACACACACACACACACACACACACACACACACACACACACACACACACACACACACACACACACACACACACACACACACACACACACACACACACACACACACACACACACACACACACACACACACACACACACACACACACACACACACACACACACACACACACACACACACACACACACACACACACACACACACACACGCACACGCGCGCACACACGCGCGCACACACACACACACACACATACACACACACACACACACACACACACACACACACACACACACACACACACACACACACACACACACACACACACACACACACACACACACACATACACACACACACACACACACACACACACACACACACACACACACACACACACACACACACACACACACACACACACACACACACCACACACACACACACACACACCACACACACACACACACACACACACACACACACACACACACACACACACACACACACACACACACACACACACACACACACACACACACACACACACACACACACACACACACACACACACACACACACACACACACACACACACACACACACACACACACACACACACACACACACACACACACACACACACACACACACACACACACACACACACACACACACACACACACACACACACACACACACACACACACACACACACACACACACACACACACACACACACACACACACACACACACACACACACACACACACACACACACACACACACACACACACACACACACACACACACACACACACACACACACACACACACACACACACACACACACACACACACACACACACACACACACACACACACACACACACACACACACACACACACACACACACACACACACACACACACACACACACACACACACACACACACACACACACACACACACACACACACACACACACACACACACACACACACACACACACACACACACACACACACACACACACACACACACACACACACACACACACACGCGCACACACACACACACACACACACACACACACACACACACACACACACACACACACACACACACACACACACACACACACACACACACACACACACACACACACACACACACACACACACACACACACACACACACACACACACACACACACACACACACACACACACACACACACACACACACACACACACACACACACACACACACACACACACACACACACACACACACACACACGCACACACACACACACACACACACACACACACACACACACACACACACACACACACACACACACACACACACACACACACACACACACACACACACACACACACACACACACACACACACACACACACACACACACACACACACACACACACACATACACACACACACACACACACACACACATACACACACACACACATACACACACACACACACATAATGCAGCAAAATTACAACCACTTGATGCCGCGAACGTGTGTAGGAATAGGAGATCGATGATCTTTAATTATATGCATAGAATGGCTGGAAGGTGTGAATGTAAACAAAAACAGTTTGCAAGAAAAGTAAAAACAGGTTGACGATTTGGCGAGCCTTAAATAAATAAAAAACGTGAAACATTGTTCTGATTATATTAATTTAAAATGCAATATTTTCACATCTTGCTCATTAAATGGTATTAATTGTATGCGCGTTTATAAAGGCTACAAAGACTACAACATTTTTTGTTATATAAACGATTTAGCTGCATAAGCGATCTGCGTTCGGCAATTAAAGCCCACAGCACCAACCAGCTATTCATAATTCCAGCTAAATGTGTTATGTTATATAAATAAATAAATATAAATGTAAAGGGTGAAGCCTACAATTAAATTTTAATTTGCATTCTACAGATACTGTACTGTTCCTCGAAAATGTTTCGGCCACGAGAGTATAATTAATTTTTACTTTATATATATATCTTGTAGCGCCATCGACTGGAATGAAAAAAATTTGCTGTTATGAGTCAGGTTGACATTTTGCTAGGTACATGAACGCTTTTCTCACGGATAAAATTGCACAGATAGCATATGGAATACTTCGTAACGAAACTTTGAAATTCATGTGTTGACTCGAAACTGGTGTAAACATGGCATGTAGGTAATGCAATCTTCTGAAGAAGGTACCAACGGAGTTTTACATCGATCTAATTAGAAAAAACCGTAAAAATCAACAAAAAAGAAACCCCAAGACTGAAAAATTTAACTAACATAAAGTGTTCTTGCCCTGGACCTGGATATTTTGACAATTCTCTTTGTTATGCAGGTAAATGATCTTGAAGGCATCGCGTGATAAAAGTATCAATCGATTATTGTTCTAATAAACAAATACACCATCATGGGAATAACAAAGATATACTATAAGCTCAGCTATATTCACCTAGCGATATAGTTTCTAAATACAATGCATGGGCATACAATAGTATCAATACAATATATCAATGCTGAGTAAGGCGAGTTTTACGACATTTTAAATTAATATGGGGGCGATGATCTGAAAAGTTAGATCAAGAAATAAAAGGCGAGGTTAATAGCACGCAAATATTTTTATTGTAGCCGACGAACATTTAATGTTTTGCGTTTGAAAATAATAAATTTTACAAAGTGTAAGAACATGAATAGTACACGCAGAAAATCAATTTGGAATACTGTGTTGAACCAGAATAGAAAACAAAATATAATTTCAACCGATTTATATATAAAATAGTAGATACTGCACCTCCAGGCAGATTAAAAATCGCATACTTAACAGTAAATATTTTAATCTTGGTGTGGAATACATATTGCAATGCCAATGCCAATGCCAACACCTAAAGCATCAATTGCTTCCTGCAACAACACGCGATTCATTTTTAATGATTATTTCACTTTACTTCCATTTCGTTAAGTTTATTTGTTGTGTTCCACACACACACACACACACACACACACACACACACACACACACACACACACACACACACACACACACACACACACACACACACACACACACACACACACACACACACACACACACACACACACACACACACACACACACACACACACACACACACACACACACACACACACACACACACACACACACACACACACACACACACACACACACACACACACACACACACACACACACACACACACACACACACACACACACACACACACACACACACACACACACCACACACACACACACACACACACACACACACACACACACACACACACACACACACACACACACACACACACACACACACACACACACACACACACACACACACACACACACACACACACACACACACACACACACACACACACACACACACACACACACACACACACACACACACACACACACACACACACACACACACACACACACACACACACACACACACACACACACACACACACACACACACACACACACACACACACACACACACACACACACACACACACACACACACACACACACACACACACACACACACACACACACACACACACACACACACACACACACACACACACACACACACACACACACACACACACACACACACACACACACACACACACACACACACACACACACACACACACACACACACACACACACACACACACACACACACACACACACACACACACACACACACACACACACACACACACACACACACACACACACACACACACACACACACACACACACACACACACACACACACACACACACACACACCACACACACACACACACACACACACACACACACACACACACACACACACACACACACACACACACACACACACACACACACACACACACACACACACACACACACACACACACACACACACACACACACACACACACACACACACACACACACACACACACACACACACACACACACACACACACACACACACACACACACACACACACACACACACACACACACACACACACACACACACACACACACACACACACACACACACACACACACACACACACACACACACACACACACACACACACACACACACACACACACACACACACACACACACACACACACACACACACACACACACACACACACACACACACACACACACACACACACACACACACACACACACACACACACACACACACACACACACACACACACACACACACACACACACACACACACACACACACACACACACACACACACACACACACACACACACACACACACACACACACACACACACACACACACACACACACACACACACACACACACACACACACACACACACACACACACACACACACACACACACACACACACACACACACACACACACACACACACACATACACACACACACACACATAATGCAGCAAAATTACAACCACTTGATGCCGCGAACGTGTGTAGGAATAGGAGATCGATGATCTTTAATTATATGCATAGAATGGCTGGAAGGTGTGAATGTAAACAAAAACAGTTTGCAAGAAAAGTAAAAACAGGTTGACGATTTGGCGAACCTTAAATAAATAAAAAACGTGAAACATTGTTCTGATTATATTAATTTAAAATGCAATATTTTCACATCTTGCTCATTAAATGGTATTAATTGTATGCGCGTTTATAAAGGCTACAAAGACTACAACATTTTTTGTTATATAAACGATTTAGCTGCATAAGCGATCTGCGTTCGGCAATTAAAGCCCACAGCACCAACCAGCTATTCATAATTCCAGCTAAATGTGTTATGTTATATAAATAAATAAATATAAATGTAAAGGGTGAAGCCTACAATTAAATTTTAATTTGCATTCTACAGATACTGTACTGTTCCTCGAAAATGTTTCGGCCACGAGAGTATAATTAATTTTTACTTTATATATATATCTTGTAGCGCCATCGACTGGAATGAAAAAAATTTGCTGTTATGAGTCAGGTTGACATTTTGCTAGGTACATGAACGCTTTTCTCACGGATAAAATTGCACAGATAGCATATGGAATACTTCGTAACGAAACTTTGAAATTCATGTGTTGACTCGAAACTGGTGTAAACATGGCATGTAGGTAATGCAATCTTCTGAAGAAGGTACCAACGGAGTTTTACATCGATCTAATTAGAAAAAACCGTAAAAATCAACAAAAAAGAAACCCCAAGACTGAAAAATTTAACTAACATAAAGTGTTCTTGCCCTGGACCTGGATATTTTGACAATTCTCTTTGTTATGCAGGTAAATGATCTTGAAGGCATCGCGTGATAAAAGTATCAATCGATTATTGTTCTAATAAACAAATACACCATCATGGGAATAACAAAGATATACTATAAGCTCAGCTATATTCACCTAGCGATATAGTTTCTAAATACAATTCACCTAGCGATATAGTTT